>ML813671.1:157477-181670 GCA_009831015.1 Picea engelmannii
CCACCGACGCAAAATTTTGGGAAAAATTGTGTTGTAAGATATTGTAATTTCATAGTCAATTTGGATCGTTCATTATAAGGTCGCAGATCTGACGGTAGAAGTTATGTTAGGGGTTTTTTCCCTAGAAGAAAACCCTCTTTTATTTATGATGGAATTTTATTGTGGCAGAGTTTGATAGAGAATATTTGTATTATGAGATAGGAGACTGTGAGAGAAACAAGAGGAAGTTGCAGCGGGTGTGTTGTAGGTTGTATCCCTTCATTTTTGTTGGATAATAAAAAGTAAGGACCTATAAATTTCTCTGGTGGGCATAGCCCACACTCAGTGAACCACGTATATATGTGTCTCTATTATATTGTGTATCTTTTGTGTTTTATTTCCGCATTTGTTTTATTTTATTGCTCTGTGATCCTGCTTTTTCTAACAGTTTTGTTGTTGATTTGTATATGAGTAAAACCTAGCTCTAAAAATTCTCGTCTTGTTGGTTATACCTTCTATGTTAACACTAGGAAAAAGGAAGTTACCCAGTTCTGTTTGAGGAACAAATAATGTTGGTTTTTTTTATATGGATGGAAATTAATATTATATGCATAAATTTCCAGGCTTAACCCAGGTTATAAAAAGTCACATTGGGACCTAGTCTGTGTTTCATTGTCTTCTTCCAAACCAAGAATATTTTGGAATATGAGAATTTGGTTATAGGTTTTTGTATTATAAGGGTTTTTTTGTAACAGACTCGAACCTAGGTTTACTAATATTCAGTGATTGGTATTTTTTCTATTTTATTTCATTGTAAGCCCTGTCTCCATGATATCCTAGGTCTGATGAGTCAAAAATGTGAACATGGGCCGAACAAATTGTATATGAGCTATGTAATATTGGTACATGGTCTAACCCTCATATCAAATTTGGATATTATTGAAGCTATTTTTGAATTGGTCAAGACAAACTATCTTGTTTGCGCTCAAATCTATAACCAATTCGTGTCATATTTGGATTACAAAATGGTTGATTATTTCTGATAAGAAATGGAAGGTTTTAGACCCGTGTATTTTCAAAGTCAACCATATTGTAAAATATGTTGTTTTCGAGTTACTCTTTTCATACCTTTCATCCTCTGAGCTAAAAATATTTGGGTTCATTGAGTTTTGGTTTGAGTAAAAACCTATGTTTTTACAGACAATGCAATTGAAATGAAAATTTTGCTTGCATCAAGGACTATTGTATTGATTCTCCATAGTATTATTAGGAGTGAAACGATATGAATTTTTTATCCTCATTATGGATGAATGTTGTTTGATCTATTTTAAACATCTAAGTTCTACTTATGTCATTTAAAAAAAGTTTGGAAAATATACCACAAGTATTTTGATAATGACATAACTCAATGATATGTGTTCAAATAACATGAATGTCGATTAAGGATACATGTTGATAACTAGATTTTAAAGTATACATACTTTGATTTATCCTCTCATACATAACATTTTACATAAGTTATATTCCCAAATCCTATTCATTTTTTGCAAATTACTCCCACTCATACAAACCCCAATTCTCCATATACTTCCTTGTTCACATTTATAAAAGAGAAATGGCTTATACATAATGGAATTTTTCAGGACAGATTACATATTTTGAATGATAAATTAAGTGTGTGTGTGTGTGTGTGTGTGTGTAAGATCTTTTTTTTCCCTTGATTTACTTTTCACATTCATCCCCCTTTTATGTTTCATGGTTATGTCATTTCAGAGCCAAATTTAGTTAGGTTGACAAATAGTATTTGATGTCTTATATGTTGTGTCTTATATACTTGCTAATTTGGATATGGATGATATAGATGAGATTTTTTAGTAGAGACAGTAATCGTTCTGGCAACAGAGGAAATAGAGGTAACAGAGGAAGAAGGCCAAACGTATTTTGGAAAAGAGGGAGGAACAAGAGGATGAGGTTCTCTATACATTTTGACGCAAACTATGAGGAGTTTAATCAGTTGGTACATACTGGTTATTTGAATCTTGTGGGAACCCATCTTTTCAACCCCCTCAACCACCATTCATTCCCTTATTCAACCTAATGATCTTCAGCCTCACCCAAGCATCGCAGACATTCTTGATCAAACTCATGTACAAGTATTGGTCACTAGCCAACTATGTCTTTACCACTTCCTCCTCCACCTCATGTACTACCAGTTCAGTCAGTTTCCACCATGGACTCACATACAAACTCGCCTCATCTTCCCAAAAAGTATAAATCCATGGCTATTGAACCTAGACCAAGTAAAAAAAAATGGCCTACTATTTCAATCAGTTTTGATTCCTCTGAAACATCATCCTACACCATTTAATCCTTGCCTTTAAGACTCAAAGACAATGTAAGAATAATTACCTTTAATGATATGCATCTGGAAGTCCCCATGAGTGAAGAAAAGAAATCTACAGGTGTAAATTTGATCAAGGACAAGACAACAGTATGAGAGGGTATTGCACAAAGGTAGACAGTCTCACACAAAAAATATGAATTTTAGTTTTATGTTATTTTGATGGCATATTTTGACTTTGAGACATGTATATTTTGGACAGTTGATACTATAATTATTATTTTGAGAAAACATAAATCATGTTATATAAGTTTTTGAGAGATACAAGTGTTTATTCTTTTTGAAGCATGATTATTTTAGTTGCAATTTATATTTATTGTTATAATGATATGTGCATGAAGTGTGATGGTGATTATGGAGAAACAAGGGAATGATTGAAAAATTAAAAGACATAAAAGGGGACCTCACCTATTTAGTTATTATTTATTTATTAAATGTCCTTATTAATAAAGTTATGTGTCATATTTATTAACTAAAGTTATTTAATTTTAGCAACTAAAAGTAGCTCGACTACTTGAGGAACTACCTCTTAAAGAAAAAGAAGAATAACTACAGAACAAAAAAGATAGGAGGAATTAGAGAGAAACATTGTTGATAAGGTTTACTCTTGTTTCATATTGAGATTTTTTAATTTCATCCTTCCATTTTCTGATTTTCTTAAAAAAAACTAAATCCTCTTGTTGATAGCAGGATCTTTTTAAAGGTGGAATAAGAAGAATGGACTAGGAAGCATTGATAATTTGAGTGCTTTGGAAGGTCATTCAATTCTCTTGATAGTTTGTGTAGTTTTATTAGAATTTATGGATCAAGTTTTAGGTCTGATTAAGAATATTTTGCAGAGTCAAGACTTGGTAGGCTTGTGACTTGGTTGATTCAGTGTATACAATATTGGTCATTTTATTTTAGAAACGAGTTGTCTATGTATGATGTTCAATTCCATATTAGACTTATAAGTCGATCTTGGTTCTCACCCTTGCATGGGTTTGAAAAGAGGCATTCTTGTTGTAACTCAGAAAATATTTTGTTAATAAAAATCTGGTTTTTTTCAATTGAGACTTTTGTATTTCTGATTTTCAGATTGTTGTGTTCTTTACTTCATTCATTTTAATATTTGTAAAATTTTACATATAAATTTTGACATTCTATTTTTAGCTTAAACACATAATTATAAAATAGCATCATATCCAAGAACATATTCTTTAGGGCTGATTGATATTTTTGCAAGGCTATAAACCTATGGTAACATTCTCGCCTATCTTACCTTGTCCTAGTAAGATTCAAAAATATTTGGGTGAGGACTTTCTATTCCTCGCGTCAACAGTCCCAATACGGTAGGTCCACAAAAAGGGGGAAGAAACTTAGGATAAGAAATAATATTAAAAAATTAAATGAAGTTTTTGTGGAGTTATGGGAATGTGGGATTATGTGATGCAGGACACAAGACATGGAAAATGAAAAGGTAAGAAGGGATGACTCCTACATCTGCAATGAGAAAATAGACTAAGTGTAAAAGTGAGTAAAAATAAGATAAGTCATGCATGTGATAAGTGATAAGGCATGCGGGTTAGAGGTTGTGGGAGTGGAAGGTGGAAATGAGGGTATGAGCACCTGCATCTGTGTTCAAAATTCAAAAATAAACTATGTATAAGACTCAATAAAAACTAAGCGTATAAAATGGTAAAATGACTAAGTCATTAAGGGTGCAAAATTAAGTGTGTAACTTAGTAATATGAATAAGTCATTAAGGGTGCAATTTGGGAAATGCGGAAGTGGAAAGTGAAAATTGAGGATCGTCGGATTGCAAGTTATGGGACATGAGGATTTGTGGGATAGGAATAGGAAGGGTCGCAATAGGGATAAGGATGTCAGGATCTAATATCCCTATCGGAGAGATCACCATGTCAACTATTGGATCTAAGTCATAAGAAACTAAGCTTACAGTGAGAAGCTCATATTCATTGGTAGATGGAGGCATGGGAGACAACACCACATAATTGACTTGTGGCAGGGGTTATATTGTCTGCATATAAAAACCATTCAGGGGGTTCATTGAGTTGATGGTCAAGTTAGGGCCAACGAATTAAATTTGATCAATAGTCACAATTCTTCCATTGTGAGGGAAAGATATCACACGAAAAAGAGTGGATATGATAGCTTTCATGGCATAGACATAACCTCACCCAAGGAGTAAATAAAAATCCAAGGGATCTTGGACTACCATGATGTCAATAAAGACAATTTTCCCTCCCAAAGTTATGGGAAACTGAGGAAGGGTCCCTAAAGGTTGATTGGTTCTTTTGTTAAAAGATAAAGGATTATGTGTAACCAGTATAAGCTGAGGACAACCCAAAGCTTACCAAGCACTAGAGGACAAAATACTAATAGAGGCACCTTCATCTATCAGCGTGTGAGGAACATCCCGACCATAAACCTATACTATAATATTGAAAGGAATGTAAGAGGGAAGACGAGGTCTAGTTAGTGCACCCCAATCAAAAAGGATAGCCTCATTACTTGGAGGGGGTTCCATGGAAGAAGGAGGAATGCCCCCTAGTATAGTAGATTTTGTATCAACAAGAAAAACATGGGCAATATCGAGTTTACTCTTTAGCAAGAGAGTAGGATCGACCATTGACGGGATCAGATCGACCACTTGGGTTTCATTCTCCAAGGGGAGAAAGGGGTTGACGGATGGAAATGGATCGACCGCTTGGATTTCACTCTTTAATAGGAGAGTGGGATCGAACAAGGATGGGATTGGATCAACCACTTTGTCAAATGGTTCAACTAAGAACGTGACCAGATTAACTACCTCATCAACCAGACTGATCGACGAAGGGACCGGATTGATCATTCCATCAACTACAGGTGGGTTGAGAGTAATCTTATAGAAAGAAGCCGGAAGTTGAGACTAGGAAACAGTCATGTCTTCTAGAAATTTTGAGGCTTCATCCATACAAGGGAAAAGGTGAGTTTGATGACTCCCTCCACATAACCTACATGGGAACTTGACTCTACTTTTATTCTTCCCAACGGTATCCTGACTAGTTGACGGGAGGTCATCAGCATGTTATTCATAGGCTAACAACATGGGTTGGCAAGGGTGTGTAGATCATGCTTCCATAACCTTGGATGGACCAGGGAAATCCTTAAGAATGTGGTTACCCTTACAAACCTGCAAGGGTACTTGGGCTTACAGGTTGTTTGGGTATTCTTGGCATCATCAACACTCCCAGCACGATTATCAATAATTGGTTGTTTTCCAACATGTCTGGCAGTGATTGAAAGTTTTTACCCTTGCTTATTTTTCTTCTTCTTAATCTTCCTTTTCTTCTTCTTCTTTTCCACTAGGTTACTAGCTTCAGAGCTTTCACTTGGCAAAGAATATGAAACGTAAGAAGACCTTACAAGTGAAGAAGGCGAAGAAGATATTACTGGTGAAGAAGGTGAAGGATCAACATGAGGTTGATATTATTGAGGTTGGAAGCATACAACAAAAGCACTTGCCGCATTCGGGATTACGTAAGTGGAAAACAACCAGATCAGTAAGACCTGGAAGGCTCAAAGTAGCGATGTCAAGAGGACCAACGCTTTTGTAAGAAGGTAAAACAAAAGGCTCCCCCGGAGCAGGGGTTCCTTCGTTAGTCATTCCAGATTCCATAAATATGGATCCAACCTAAGGCCTATAAGGGAAAAAAAACAGCACATGCTAAAAAATCTAAGAAGGGGACGACATGCTTAACGGACTTATGCCTTGGTGCAAGATTCCACACAATAAACGTGGATTTAGACTCCAAGGAGCCCGATGAGTTTGGCCAATGTCGATTCCTGGTACACCGAAGACTTCCCCTTCACCGTCACCTCATGTATTATCCTAAAGAAAGGCCACTAAAGTTACCAAATACAACAATGATGCATGGGGAAACAGTCAACATTCTTATATATGTGAAAGCGATGGGTAACTGAGCCCGAAATCAACTTGAGAAGACCCACACATGGTTGTTTTCTCAAGTGATCCCCAATAATATGTGCAACCACTACACCAAGACCAACAAATCATGGTTAGTCATTCTGCTAGTCTCAATGCGACCTCATGATTGACCCTTGTGTGAGAAGGGTTTCCCAGGACAAAATGTAATAAGTGGATTTACCTCTCCCTAGAACAAAATTCTATGTTTGTTTACAGCTTTGGAAAGTTATATTTCACACCTATTCCAAATTCGTACACCCTAATGTAATGTAGGTTTTCTACCAGAAAATATAAAAATGTCTAATTAATTTTTATAAGCACTTTATTTTAAGGTTGTTTTTTATTGGCTAGTTGTGAACAATGTTTTTTAAATCAACAAAGATAACGCTGTAGATCCAAAAACTACAATATATTTAGGATTCAAATTCATTTTTGTGACCCTAAAGAGACCTTTTTTTGTATAAGAAGGTGGAGATATGGATTGTATTCATTCAGTTCAACAAAGATCAACAAATTAGTTCTTTAGTTTTTCTTGTAGTGGAATTCATTTCTAAATTAATGATAAATTAGTGGTAGGTTTTAAGAGTCCACTTAGTGATTTTATATTATATTATTTTTGTAGTATGTGTTTGTAGATTCTAGAATTATTAGAGTTGCAATTTTGAGTGGCTTTCAATGTTAAGCAATCTAGTTTTTAGGAATTCTTTTAGCAGAGCCTGCTTACCATGGTCTAGAAAATGTAACATGGTATCAAATTGCAATTTATAAAATCTTCTAGATTATGTGTATGGAGAGGAAATGTTTTTGGATTATACAGTTGTTGGAGGGTTTCAGTGGGTAGTGTGCCCAATATTTAATGGTTGAAGAAGAATTGTGTCAATGATCAATTCTTAGATTTGAGAAGAGTTTGTAATGTGAAACCCTAGTTGATCTAGTGATCATATATTATAGCTTATTCTAAGAAATGATGGCAATGGAAACTCCCAATGTGAAAGAGATTTAATTGTTGGATGGAACCTCAAACTTTGTGACTTGGAAATTGATATAGAAAAACCTCTTGGAAATGGTGGAATTACCTTGTGGAGAAGGTGGTTGTACCACCTTATAAAAATCCAAAAGATCTGACGAAACGAAACAAGAAAGTAGTGAACATGAAGTGAAACCTATTGGATTTGGTGAAGGTCCACCTAATCCCTCATTCCCCATAACCTATTGGATTTGTGGGATAGGAAGGGTCGTGATAGGGGTAAGGATGCCAAGCTCTAATATCCCTATCAAAGAGATCACCATGTCAACTATCGGATCTAAGTCATAAGAGATTGAGCTTATAGTGAGAAGCTCATATTCATCGGCAGTTGGATACATGGGAGACAATACCACATAATTGACCTGTGGCGGGGGCGATGTCATCTTCATATAAAAACCATTCAAGAGGGTCGTTTAGTTGATGGTCAAGTCAGGGCCAATGAATGAAAGTTGATCAATAGTCACAATTCTTCCATCGTGATGGAAATATATCACACTAAAAAGAGTGGACATGATAGCTTTCATGGCATAGACATAATCTATCCCAAGGAGTAAATCGAAATCCAAGGGATCTTGGACTACCATGATGTCAATAAAGACAATCCCCCCCCTAAAATTATGGGAAAATGAGGAAGGCTCCCTAAAGGTTGATTGGTTCTTCTGTTAAAATCTAACAAATTCTGCATAACCGGTACAAGTTGAGGACAACCCAAAGCTTGCCAAGCAATAGAGTAAAAATACTAATGGACACACCTTCGTCTATCAGCGTCTGAGGAAGGTCCCGACCACAAAATTGTACTGTAATATTGAAAGGAATGTAAGAGGGAAGACGAGGTCCAATTAGCGCACCTCAATCAAAAAGGATAGCCTCATTACTTGGATGGGGTTCCATGGGAGGAGGAATGCCCCCTAGCATGGTATATTATGTATCAACAAGAAAAACATGGACAGTATCGGGTTTACTCTCTAGCGAGAGAGTAGGATCGAACACTTGGGTTTCATTCTCCAAGGGGAGAATGGGGTTGATGGATGGAAATGGATCGACCGCTTGGATTTCACTCTTTAAAGGGAGAGTGGGATCAACCGAGGATGGGATCAGATCAACCTCTTTGTCAACTGGTTCAACTAATGGCATGACCATATTGACTACCTGATCAACCGAACTGATCGATGAAGGGACCAGATTGAACATTCCATCAACCACAAGTGGGTTGAGAGTAAGACTGCGGAAAGCAACCAGAATTTGAGGCTGGGAAACAGTCATGTCTTCCAGTAATTCCAAGGCTTCGTCCATATGAGGGAAAAGGTGAGTTTGATGACTCCCTCTGCATAACCTACACAGAAACTTGACTCTACTTTTCCTCTTCCCAACGGTATCCTAACTAGTTGACGGAAGGTCATCAGCAGTTGTCCATAGGCTGATGACATGGGCTAGCGATGGTGTGTAGACCATGCTTCTATAACCTTGGATAGACCAGGGCAATACTTAAGAATATGGATACCCTTACAAACCCTGCAAGGGTACTTGGGCTTACGGGTTGTTTGGGTGATCTTTGCATCATCAACACTCCTAGCACAATTATTAGTAATTGGTTGTTTTCCAACATGTCTGACAGTGGTTGGAAGTTTTTACCCTTGCTTATTTTTCTTCTTCTTAATCTTCCTTTTCTTCTTATTCTTATCCACTAGGTTACTAGATTCAGATCTTTCACTTGACGAAGAATATGAAACGGAAGAAGACCTTACAAGTGAAGAAGACGAAGAAGATCTTACTGGTGAAGAAGGTGAAGGATCAATATGAGGTTGATGTTCTTGGGGGGAAGTGCTTACAATCAAAGCACTTGTTGCATTCGGGATTACCTGAGTGGAAAACAACTAGACTAGTAACCCAATTGTGAGACCTGGAAGGCTCAAAGTAGCGATGTAAGGAGGACCAACGTTTTCATAAGAAGGAAAAACAAAAGGCTCCCCCAGAGCAGGGGTTTCTTCATTGGTCATTCCAGATGCCATATATATATGGATCCAACCTAAGTCATATAAGGGAAAACAAATAGCACACGCTAACAAATCTAGGAAGCAAATAAGCAAACAAAACCTTCTCACAATGAACGCACTAGTTGGTGATGAAATCCAACGTCGTGAGAACAATGTATGAAGGGGTTTAGATAGAGCTAGTGGAAAATATATGTTGATGACCTACTTAACGGACTCATGCCTTGGTGCAAGCTTCCACACAATAAACGTGAATTTACCCTCCAAGGAGTCCGAGTGAGTTTGGCCAACGTTGATTCCAGGTACAGCGAAGACTTCCCCTTCACCATCACCTCGTGTATTATCCTAAAGAAAGGCCACTAAAGTTGCCAAATACAACAATGATGCCTAGGGAAACAGTCGACAGTCCGATATACGCGGAAGGGCAGGGTAATTGAGCCTGAAATCGACTTGAGAAGACCCGCACATGGTTGTTTTCTCAAGTGACCCCCAATAATATGTGCAACCACTACACCAAGACCAACAAAGAAGGGTTAGTCACTTTGATAGTCTCAATGCGGCCTCATGATTAACCCTTGTGTGAGAAGGAATTCCCAGGACAAAATGTAATAAGTGGATTTATCGCTCCCTAGAAAAAGATTCTATGTTTGTTTACAGCTTTGGAAAGTTATCTTTCACACCTAGTCCAAATCCCTACACCCTAAGATAATGTAGGTTTTCTACCAGAAAATATAAAATGTCTAATCAAATTTTATAAACGCTTTATTTTAAGGTTGTTGCTTACTCAAGGGTGTGAAAGTGAAACGTATGATGTTTTACTCGACCCTGAAAAAATGCAAAACTTTTTCTTTTCAATTAATCCTACTTATGGGATGGAGAAGAGGTTCAACTTTCTTTTAACAAATAACACCCAATTCCCAAATGCCTAAATGCAATATTTCTTTCGTGAAAGATGCAAAAGAAATGCTAACTCGCTACACAAATGTAAATCATCCCCCAACTAATGAAAATCAAGCATTAACACTTTTTTATTTCGAAAATAAAGTTAAAAGCGATAGCACATAATTTCGAAACAAAAGCAACCCAAACTAATTTTCTCTTTTAACATGAACTATTCAATAAAAGAAAAAGAAGTGCTTTCACTAAATAATTCTAAATAAAAAACAATGCTCTGTAATTGAAAGACACTCAAAACAAGAGATCAAATATTTCAAAGAAAACACACTAAAACAAAGAAAAAAAATGGATAAAATCATATTCAAAGATGTCAAGCAGACTATAAACAGACCATAATCAAACCCAAAAATTCACCCCAAAACCATATCTAAGATTTGGGCAAGAAAAACCATCAAAAGTTAATTTTCCAAGAGAGCATCGCAGGCTACAATCCAGCTCAGTGCAATGTTTCCGGATTGACGCAGGCCAGAAAACATTACAATGCGACGATGTTCCACTGTGTCTATAGGCGGGGTGCATCGAACACTAAAATATGGAAAAATAAAATAAATAAAAATAGTGAAAGTTTTTCAGTGAATTCAACAAACAATGAGTCGGATTGGATCTCCCAGTGACTCAGAAAATCAGAAACTCAAGCAGACAAGCAAGGAAACAAAACTACTATGAAAACAATTTACTCCTCAGTATGGTCGCCATTTTTGTTATCAGACAAATCGGTAAGTGCGGACACAAACAGATCTCCCTAGTTTCACCCCGAAACTAGAACAAAACAAGACAGAATATAAAACTTTCCTTGAGTTTTAATTATCAAGCATACTAACTTAACAAGAGATAAATGGCATACCTTTTAAATGTCAGTTTTCCTCACTTGTTTCATCCTCACTCTATTCCAAGTCTTATGGGATGTTGAACCTGTAAAAATACATAATCTAACGAAGTGAAAGAAAAAACGTATACTTAACAAAACCTATGTATGTGATCAAGGAATCATACAATAAAATAAGAACAATTTTATGGGAAATAAATATATTACTGTATAAAAGATTGTGGAAGAAAGATACAACCGATGCCTCAATGTTGTAAGGTCCCTTCCAACAGTTCCTTGCTTCCCACACACTTATGCTCCACAGATTCTGAGACCGAATATTCGAAAGTCACTCACAATCTCAACTTGGCAAAGTAGAACTCAAAGCCAACATAGGCCTTGTTATCGCACAGTTTGTAGCTAGCTCAAATGGCTATAAGATAGAAGTCCAAATTGGCGTAACAGGAACCTATCCCACCCAATGTCACCACGATGGGGAGGTTCTTTCTCTTTACGAAGGTTAGGCCCAGGGGAGACATCCCCAGTAACCTGGAGTTTTGAAGAGGTGAAAGTTAAAAGGACAAAGGTAAAGTTCCCCCTTCACAGGTCACCACCAAAAACAGATAGTCTCGGCTAAACAGCCAATAATGAAGTGAAGCCCCAAAGAAGAACACCTTCCCGGAGCAAAGCAATATTAAACCAATATATGCAAGCTATAATTCGATGGGTTAGTACTTCACGAGACTCTCTGATATTAAAATAAGCAATTATGGCAATAAATATTGATGAAGTCAATGTTTATTAATATAGCAATGCAAATAATATCACTTCCTCAATAGATACTAAAATGAGATGGAATTCAATGTAACAAATCAACACACCATCAATTGATGCCTAAATCACCATTCAATTGCTCTTAAAACAAGACGTTGTTGCATAAAGTTGAGATATTCAAGTATGACGTCAGCAACTTTAGGGTTAGCAGTTAGTTAGGGTTTCAATTTAGAAAAGAGTTTGAGAGTTTGTTTGATCACTTTCACTTCAACGTTGGAGGTCTAAGATCAGTTCCTTTGGGCTACTGGAGTCAATTTAATAGAGGACGCAAGGGTTGAAGGAGGAGGACTAAGGACTAGAAGGAAAAGTTTTGAAGTGTTTCTATGGCAGGGCCCAAAAATCAAATCCCTAGGGAAGAGAGGCTCACTCCGGTGACGCTAAAGCAAGGCCTTGTGCTCTCTCCTCCTTCCTTAGGTTAACTTGGAAAAAATGGCTAGCATAAAAGATAAATCAAGACAAGAGAGTGTAGTGAGGGAGAGTGTTGCTACAGCAAGGCTCTATCACTAAACCCTAGAAGAAGAACAGCCCTAGGTGTAGATAACCTAGGCCTGGGACGTCTCCTCCTTCTTAACTTCTAGAAAGTATGGCTAGCTCAGGGAGAAGAAGAAATGGGAGTGTAGTTATGGCTAGGATCTTTCTTCCTTCTTCAATGGCTAAAAATTTCTCTTTTAGGGGACATGAGACAAGGACCTACTTGTGTGCTTGTCACCTAGGGTTTTGATTCAGCAAATTTATAAATACATGTAAGAAAATAAGACTACAACCATTCAATCAAGAAGTTTTGCAGAAAAATACTTACAATTCATCAAGAAATCACAATGCAAACCCTAGTTGTAACACCTTCTTTCAAGAGAAAAACCATAAAATGCCAAGAAATGCCTTCCTTCAACAAGTGTGCCTCACTAAACCAGCAAGAATACCCAAGTAGGGCGCTAAAATCAGACCTCACTAATGAGTGAGTGATGTGTTATGATAAAATGAGGCTAAAACTCCTCAATAGATACTATATCAATGACCTTAATTAACTTTTAGGTCATAAAAAGGCCGACAAGGCCATAATACTATTTTTTACATTAAATTGTCAAATTAAAACCCTAACTGAGTTGTAAAAAGGTAAAAGCCCCTTCTAGGGAAAATGAGACATCCAGGAGAAAAATGTTAGCCCCTAGGGGCCTCTCCAACATGCCACACATGCCACTGCTGCCCAGTCTACCTCCATGAATTTCCATGAAGCTGGATGATGTCATGGTGAGGATGGGGGCGTCCTGAGCCTTCCAAGGCCAACGTTCTACTGAAAATGGGTCATTCCCCCTAGGTCGGCCTCTGCCAAAGTGCCTCTAATGGAACGTCCTCTTCTTCTCTGGTGCAAGACCCTCATCAACCATTGTCCTGTCTCTGCCCCCTGATGGGGTCTCAGCATCCATCTGGTGGGATCTTCAGCCCCATGGAAGTCGGAACTGATCATCTCCCCATGTGTATCGGTCCAAATGGTACATGTCCGTCAGGCATGATCCTGCACATCAAAGGCTACACCCTCCATGGGCTCATCAGTCACCAAGATCATAGAAATGTTAATCACATTTCATCATCAATATTATCAAACATATGCATAAGACCCTAATACATCAGTCAATAGCTCAAAGACATTACAAAAACCTACAATACAAGACTAGAGAAAAAGACAAGACGTCCTATTGGGCTAGTATCCAAAAGAAAGGGGAAGTTTCCAGGAAGGTTTCATCCAAGCCATGTAAGTGAGGTGATGTGGCTAGGGGATGTCTAGGCATGTGGGTGAAGTGAGAGCCAGGGATGCATGATGTTATCTGTGGGTGCCTTTGTAGAAGGCGAGTTGTACCTGTCATGGATGCAAATTTTTCCAAGCCCACTCTTGCCTTTATTATTTTCTTTTATTTTCTTTTTCTTCTTCTTTTTCCTTTTATTCAAGGGATAACCAGAGGACACTGCCTTGGCATGGTGACCAGAGCTGACAGTGTTACCCACAAGTACTTTCACAAAGATGAGAAGATTGGCTCGTGATGAGACCCCCTTTCCCTTGGCCATGCAACCAAAGGTCACTACCCTAGCGTGGTAACCAGATGATGGCAATGTCATATTGTTAGGTACCCATGAACCTAATAGGTTGGCTCGTGATGAGACCCCCTATCCTCTTGACTAGGTCTTGTTTATTTTTTTCATGTCCCTCTTGTTTCTTACTGAGAGGATTTCTATTACCTTCTCGGGGATCCCTGGGCGAAGCGTCTCGAGGTTTTATTTCTAGGATTTTATCTTTTACCAGCTGCTTTTACCCTCTGGGCCTTTAGCCCATTCTTCCCACGAGATAAGGTGCAATCCTACAAACAGGTCAACCCAATGCCCGGACAAGGGGAATGGGACAAGTGAGTGGGAGATAATATGAAATAGTGGTGCTATGATGGGAGCAGACGATGGATTTTCAGAAATCCCCCAGTGGCTAACCAAGACCTATGGGCACAGGCTTGCTAGGATACCCTATCAATCCCCAGAGCATGGTCAAGTGGGATAATGTAATATCCAAGCAATTGTTAGAGATAAAAGGAATCAGATGCATATATTTAAAGGTTTCAATGATCAAGAGTGACACATACCATGATACCTGGACTAATTACCTCATGGAGCAAGAACCTCGTCTGATACAAGACCAAGACGATGGTGATGGACGTTGTTGTTGCTGATAAGATAAAGTTGATGGAAGAAGAAAAGGATGGGCCCTCTAGGGCCATGCTCAGGTCAACCCTTCTCTCAGTATTCCATGTCTAGGACCTGTGGGCATTGAGACATGATCTCCTAGTTATCCCTAGAAATCAAGGATAACAGGCCCAAAATCTCTAACTCCAAGCTAGCTCACTAATCTCCAAAAACTCTAACTAGATTTCCCCATGAGAATTTCTCTCCTTTTATAAGTTGAAAAGGATAGGGTGAGGAGGTTAGGATTATCCCACTAGAACAGGGATGTGACTCAGATCTAAACCGATTGGAGGCCACCTCACCCTCAAAGCTTCTATTCTAGAAACGTCGAGAAGATGCTTTTTTTCTTTGTAAAAAAGATCGTCGCACCCTTAAAACTCAGCAAACTGCGATAACTTCACGTCCAACTATGGTGCAACCTGCATCGGTCCTAAATCGTCACACCCTTATCACTGAGAAAGGTGTGGCAATCCCCTTTTATAAGGTTTTTACAAAGGAAAAGATAATTTTCATCTTTTTGTTAAAATGTGTCTTCATTTTTCTTTAGGGATTTAGATCATTGATCCTTCTAAAGACAAAGGATAGGTGTACATCATTAACAGTCATAACGATGAAGAAAATAATGTGTAACACTCATATAGTTGGGTAAAACACTACCAAAGATATGCATGATTCTTTGGTAACCTTGTACCAAAGTGTGAACATATCTAGTGAGATGCTCTTGTCACCACTCCCTGCATGAGCAACACAGATACAATGGAAAGCTATCTCATGAACATATAAAAGCTTAGAGATTATATTAACATAGTTGGGGACATAGTTGATGATAATGAGCTAGTTTTGATTTCTATAAATGGTTTTAGTCCACCATGGTACAATGTTGTCCAAGTTATTTGCGGTTGGGAGAAGTTACCAGACTTTGAGTGGTTGTGAGATGATTTCATTAGAGAGGACATGAGACTACATCAAGTATCAACAAATTACAAGGATTTTATATACCTATCCCTAAATCGGAAGGTGACAAATGAAGGAAAGAAAGCATCTGGTAAGGGTTAGAAGAAGAAAGAAGATTCATTAGAGTAAATTTGGGGTCTAAAATGGGCCTCCTAAGAAAAATATTAGAATAGTGAAAGGATATACCATGTCACACTAAGTTAGAGGTGTTATTTAGTGAATTTTAATCTATATTGTCTTATTAATGATAGTTTCCATGTAAGTTGGATAAGTGCAGAGTTAAGAGGTGAAAGTTAAAAATAATAATTAAAGGTTTATATTCTCATGCACACACAATAAATGATGTAATAACAAAATATTTAATACACTAACTCATAATTGATTAAATATACCACTATTTTTTACATATTTAATAATTAATTTAAAATTCAAAAAATTACTAAAATTATAATTAAATAATATAATTATAATACTACTAAAAATAAAATAAATAATAATAATAAAATATAACACACACACACACACACTCATTGTAAAATACCCATTTTCAAACCCCAAGATAGTGATGTATATTGTAAATGTAATGTATGGTCAAGGGCCAAGCGATGTAATATGCAAATGATGTAAATTGAATGTAATAAATAAAATGTATCATCAATTGTAGATGGACATGGATGGAGATTTGGGGTCTTAGTTTCCACAAGAGAGGGAAGTGATCCAAAGGGGAGAGTTTACCTATGTTTATTAAACCCAAACCATTTCTTTCTAAATTATCCTTACTATGAAACTTCTATTATCTATTGAGTGTTCTAGAGCCCAATCATTGAATTCATGTAAGAAGGTGGGTGTGAGAAGTCACATCCCATAGTTATTGAGATCATGGGGGATGAGTACAATTATCTTGGAGAAGAGTGTAAGCCAATCAAGAAAGATAAAGAGAGGAATATTTGTATGGGTAGGAGAGGTAGAATTACACATTCATTGTTTTGCATGGAGAGCAATTTTTATAGGGAGATTTATTGACAGCAAGAGAGTTTTGGAGTGTCTAAGCTTGAAGGTAGATATTGTGGGCATATATGGTGGTTGTTCGGAGATATAATTGGAAGATATGTTTCGGTCCTATGAATGATATTCTGCTTGAAAATTGTCAAGAGAAGCAAGCATTTTGCAGTTGTGTGAGTTCATGTTGCAGTTGTAGAATTCTTGAGGTCCCAACAGAGAGATTTCATGTCCAACCTGTGCTAGAAGCCCTGGAAGGGAGTGGGAAGGCCTGAAGGACTGTGAGCAGTGCATGGGTATCCCATCCTTGGTTTGTGCAGGTTGTGGGGAAGAGAGCTAGTGAACTGGAATTAGTTGTGGGAATTGATTATTGAGAGGGGGACATTAGCTAGCCTTAGGGACCACCATCTCTTGTGGATTCATAGCCCCAACTCGGGGGTGACTTGTTGTTGAGAATTGGAATATCAAGTCTATGGTTGGGAGAAACATTCATCCTTTGCATCGGGTTGCATATTTCATAAGATAAGTGTTCTTATTTTTTGTTTTTATTTATGTTAAATGTTGATATAACCGTTGTGTGTTTTACTCTGACTTGTTTTGGTTAATGCTACTCGACGTGAGTATATTGGTGCATATGAATCTCTATTTTTTGCGGTTGAATGAAATTGTATGCATTTAGTTGTTTCTGTGAACAAATAAGTAATTGAATTTATGTCTTTAATTATCATGTACCATTGTATAAGCTTGAATGTCATGATGTGTATGTTATTTCCACATTTAGATTTAGTATCATAAATTTTATTAGGACATTTTAGCAGTAGTGTGACTCAGCTTGCGACTGGGTGTGTTACACACACACACACAACAATTGATAAATTATGTGTGTGTGTAATCCTTAATTATTTTATGTAACAATTAATGAAATATATAATCTAATAATGATTTTTTTTCCAAGAAAAAAACCTGCATATTCGATATTCCAAGTGTGGAATCAAAATACAAATTTGATTGTCTTAAGAAGCTCAAAAAATATATAATCTTAGTACTATCTTGAAAAAGTCTCTATATTTATCCTATTACTACTTATTATAGTGTTCCTTGGCTCCTCTAGGGTACCCTTCAAAACTCTTTCACAACATAAGTTTACACCCATAAGTCTCTAAAAAAAAGCATGAAACATGACAATAACTCTACATAAGACATTGTCCGAGAGGTTTAGATCAATTAGTGATAGGGTGCACTCTTAAGGCACTCCTTGCGATGTTGTTGGTTCTTAACTTTCAAATTCATGTGTACTTTGCGTGGGACTGCAAGGCTACGCATGAATGTTATAGTGGTAACAGTAAAAAAACTCAACCCTCTGTCGCACAAGTACAAGCCTACCCAGTTGCCAATTCTACCAGATACAAAAATAAACTTTTCACAAGACATAATTAAAACTTCTTACATCTCCTATATCAATAAAGTGATGTTTCTAAAATTGAAATTTGAGTTCTTCATCTGAATTATTTCTTAGGTAGGAACCCCTCCTATAGTAATAAAGCTTCCTTAGATGGTTGATTGGCCTTTGAGTTGAATTCTCTATAAATATGTGATCTGGATTTATGAGCGGAACTAAATGAATAACAGATTGAATACAATAACATAGAGATATGGAGAAAAACAACAGATATCCAGTGAACAATAATTTCTATTGAATAAATAAAATAGGTTGAAACTATAAAACTGTAGAACTAAAAACAAATTTCTCAAATGTTGGTAGCTATCTCTGAGAAGAGATGTGGTTGCTATGCACATTCGTCTGATCATAATCATTAAAATGAGGCTCCAAAGGCCTTTTTAAAATTACTCATGAATTCCAAAACCATAGACATCCAAAAACCTAACCCTAGGAGATGAAACGCCAAAAGTTATGTGGGCCCCGATGGGTAAGTTGGTACCTCAACTTCTCGGGGTCGTAACTTTTGCATACAATCTCCATTTTAGGCATGTGATATCCCATTGGAAAGGTATTTTTGAGAACTAAACATTATGTCATCAAACTCTAACTCTGTCTACAATTTGATTGTGGCAAGCCCAAAAAACGTTGTTTAGGGCCCCAAAACAGACCCGGAAGTACAGAAAGATGTACTGACATGAAAAATTCCAAAATAAGCCAGTTGGAATGGTGGCGGCCACCAATATCCAGCTGGAAGCTGTGTAGGGATTTTGACATCCCCAGAAGTATAGAATCCACAATTACAAAGAATTACAGAAGAACGTGTTGAACTAAAAATTGTCAATATGAGCCAGTTGGAATAAGTGGGTGGCCACCAATATCCACCTGGATCAGTCCTCCCCCCTTAAGAATAAATTGTCTCCATTGCATTGAGTGCCCACATCAGGTGGGGAAATTTTTGTTGAATTTTGCCCCGGTTGATCAACTTTCCTTCGTGCAGGAGCTACCCTGCCTTGACAACCAGATAAAACTGGATCTTTTACTAGCGAGTGCCCTTGACCTGTGTGTCCACTATCTGATCAGTGGATGTTTGTTTCATGCAATCAAGGTTGAGCTTTGTTGATGTCAATTTTTTTGTGATCTCGAAGATGTCTAATAATAGTGGAAAATATGATCAAAGGAGGTCCACATTGAACACTGAGTGCAATCCAAGGAAGGGGGGAGTGTTGAGCTCAAAATCATTGTCACCCATAGCCTTGGTGATAGTGTAAGGCTCATAGAAAAGTGGACAGAGTTTCTGATGGGGCCCTGTGAGGTGCTGTTTCTGTAAATGTAACCAAACCTTGTCTCCCACCTAAAACTTGTGTGGTACCCGGTTTTGATCATGGTGTTTCTTGTACTTAGCATTAGATTTCTACAAAATCCCATGGACCTATTGGCGGATGTGCTAAACCTGCTCAATGAATCGGGTGGATTTTTTGGCCTCAGACTGAACATGGGAAGATTCTTCCTATGTGGTTGCAAGAGGTAGTGCAACATCCATGGGACCCAAGGGTTGGAATCCCATCCCCACCTGAAATGGGCTATGGTCGGTGGAGTTATGGAGAGCCCTGATGTAGTTGTGTTGAACATAGGGAAGACTCTCATACCATGTACGTGAATGCTTAGAGTTATACATGTGTAGGACGTGCACAATCATTTGATTGATGGCCTTGGTTTGACCATCAGTTTTGGGGTGGGAGGTAGTGGATTTAGTGAGTTTTGTGTACAATAGTGACCAAAGGCTCGACCAAAATGTGTTGAGAAAATTGTTGTCCCGATATAAGATGATAGTCTGTGGTATCCGAAAATGGACCCACACCCATTCGAAGAATAGCTTGGTAGTATCTGTCGCTGTGATTCTCTCCTTGTAGGTTTTGATAATGGCCATCTTCAAAAATTGATCAACCATCACGAATACACAATCATTGCCTTGCTTGGTGGATGGAAGGCCAGACATGTAATTCATTAATATGGATTCCCAAGGCCACTTGGGAGTAGGAAGAGGAGTGTACAAGCCTTTCTTATTGATGTCTATATTGGCAATGGCACAGGAAGTGCAAGATCTGATATACTTGCGGACGTCATGTCGCAGTTTTGGCCAATAAAAATGCTTCTGTAGAACGACCACAATTTTCTCCATGCCAAAATGAACTACCATCCGACTGTAGTGAACCTCCCAAATCAGCTTTGCACGCTCGCTTGTTGGAACACAGAGGTGGCCCAAATGGAATAACACTCCATCATGAATGTGAAAATCTATGACATTCACGCATGTACCCAAGAGTTGATAGGTGGTGGAGAAGTCAGGGTCATGCTGATAAAGTTAGGGACACTAAGATGCCTCATGCCCATAGGAATGGAGCACGGTGGTGAGTGCAGCAACGAGAGGTAGAATGAGGTAGTCAACGACATGATTTGTGCTCAATGTATTATACTTGATGTTGATATGGAACTTCTACAGGTATGTGGACCACTTTTGATGGCGATCGTTCTACGATTTCCCATGTGTTTGTATGAACTGCAGAGGCTTGTGATCACTGTGGATGACTTTCTCCTTTCCATAATTTAATGTTTCCATTGGCAGAAGACTTGCACAATGGAATACATTTCATTGTCATAGGTGGGGTATTTCCGGACATTATCTTAGAGTTTCTCACTATGGTATGCCATTGGATGATCGTGTTGAGTGAGAAATGTGCCTACAGCATAGTTGGAGGGATCATTCTCAATCTTGAATGGTTGCTACAGATCGGGTAAGGAGAGTACTAGAGTTGAGCACAAGCGATGCTTAAGATCATCAAATGATGGTTTTTGTGCCTTCCCCCATGCGAAATTATTCTTTCCACCACCCTTTGTCACTTGGCTGAGGGCCCATGAAATATGGGAGAATCCCAACATGAACCTATGGTATAATTTGGCAAGCCACACGAAGCTCTGAAGCACGATAAGTGGGGTCGGCGCTGGCTAGTCAAGGATGACTTGTATCTTAGTTATATCCACATGTACCCCATCCTCATCAAAAATGTATCCCAAGTATTCGACCATGTTCATGCCAAAAGATATTTTTTCCAATTTGGCATATAGCTTGTGTTGCTGAAAAGTGTTCAAAACCTGCTAAATATGTTGCATGTGTTCCTCCCAAGTTCTGTTGAAGATGAGAATGTCATCCAGATATACCACCACAAAAGAGTTGGTGAAGGGTCTCAATACATCATCCATCAACCTCATGAAATTTATTGGTGCATTTGTTAATCCAAAGGGCATGACCATCTATTCAAAGAGACCTTCTTTAGATTTGAAAGTTTTCTTCCATACATCCATCGGTTCTATGGGAGTCTGGTGGTAGCCAGACTTCAGGTCAATATTGTTGAAGAAATTTCCCCCCTTGAGTTGGTCCCGAATGTCATCAATGTGGGGAATTGGGTATCGGTTCCTGATTGTGATCTTGTTTAATGCTCTGTAATCAATACGGAGACGCCAGGTCCCGTATTTCTTCTACACCAATACAATCGGACTTCCGCAAGAAGAGGAGTTGGGTTGGATGTGCCCCTTTTGAAGCATCTCTTGGATCTAGCCCTTTATTTCATCATTTTCCATCGACGACCGATGATAGAATGGTCCATTGGGTAGAGGTGCACCAAGGGTTAGATCAGTTGGATGCTTGACTTGACAGTGCATTGGTACCCTAATGGGTGAGGACAAAATGTCTCTGTACTCTTCCACGATCCTGTCCACTTGCTTCTACTACAAAGAGAGGCTCTGTGTAGAGGTCACAGATGTGGCAGTGACCTTTTGTTTACTATGAGCACGGATCACAAAGAATATGAACTTCTTGGTCTATGAAATGACCTTACTGCATTGCTTAGCAGAGATTAATAAATAGAGGTAGGTGGCACTACCTCTGGTATCTTTTACAATTGTCTACCCAAAGTAACAATAACATTGCAGGGTCTAGACCCATACACAGCATGTCACTTCCACAAATATGGTTGGCCTAACATAACCTCACAAACTTCAAGTGGAGAAATATCACACAATACCTTGTATTTTAAAGGCCTGATGACGTAGGGAAGATGACACTATTGGCTGACGTGGAGATATCTTCCTTGGTGGAGCCAGTCGATGGTGTAGGGTTGCGGGTGTGGTGTCATTTGTAGGTCCAGTCGCTTGATAACCTTTGCTGAGATCATATTCTTTTTACTTCCGCTATCGACAATGAAATGAAGCGGAGCCCCTTTTACCCACATCTGTGAGGGAAAAAGGCATTACCCTTCCTATGGTTCTTCTGGTTTTCTTGGATGGACTTTGGTGGTAGTGAAAGTGGCATTGGATTCGGCATCGATAATTTGCTTTCCTTTTTCTAGATTTGATTCAAAGTCGGAATTTGCCTCTGACTCGGAATATTTCATCTTAGCCACTAGTGAATGCTTGGAGAAACATTCTTCAGTGTTGTGCCAAGGTATTTTATGATATTCACAACACTTCCCTATGTCCTTCTTCGACTTCTCATTACCCTTCTTAGGTTGTGGCTTGGACTGGTTGTCCTGAGAGTGGCTATATTTTCTCTTTCCCTTGTTTTGTGGGTTAGGGCCACCTTTTCCCTCCTTCTACTGTGAGGCATTTGCACATCCAAACTCTCACCTCTTTTGATTAAATTTATGCTCGATCTTGACAACATATCTATAAGCAGCACATAATGATGTGATGTCCAGAAACTCCATTTTTGTTTGAATGTATCTATGTAGATAACCGCGGTATTTGAGCACCAGATGTCATTTAGAGTCTTTGATACCCAATTTGGTGCGTAGGGTATGGAAAATATTGATGAAATCTAGTACTGTCTAGTCCCTTTCTTGACGTAGCGTGGTCCATCTTGTGTACTGGTCCTCATAGCTTCCAAAAGGGTAGTACTATTCTTTAATGGAATCCCTGAATGAATCCCATGTGGGGGCGACCGCAAATATTGAAAATTCCTCTATGGCCCTTTTCTCAGAGTAAGTATCCCACTAGTCCTTAACATGGGGGATGCTCTTGAGGAGTGAAAAAGTAATATTTTCCCTATCGAAAAAATTGTGGACCAAAAAATACCCTTCGAGAAGATTCAGCCATTTATCTACATCATTCACATCTGTTCGTCCTTCAAATAATGGAATATCATAATTTACTTGTACCTTGAAGGGGGTTGCGTGGTCGCTTGATGAAGATGTGTCCCCTGTGGGAAACCGTCGAAGGATCTGTGCAAATTTGTCCATCATTTTGTTCCTTTGTCGCACAAGGGCTTCCTCGAGAAACAATTTAAAAGGATCTCCTGCTCCATCATCTTTCTTCTCTTCCCCCATGAGTTTTTGTCGAGCTTAGTGTGGTCGAGCTTAGTGTGGTCGATCTTGCAAAGGTTCAACTGGTTCAAGTCCCAACTTCTTGTATCTAGATCTTGTTGGGGACATGCACAAAGAAAAACAAATTAAGAGCAGATTGCTTGATCCGGATGGATTTCGGTGGCCTCCCACCTATTCCAACTGGCTCATTTTGGTAGTTTTCCAGTTTGGAAGTTTTTTTTTCCTAGTTTTTGGGTCCCTAACTTGTGGGGCCGTTTTGAGGCCCTAAACAACGTTTTTAGGGCTCGCCACAGTCAAAAATGCCTTTTCTTAAATTGCAGCAAAATGTGTAGTCCTCGGATAGACCTTTCCAACTGGCTATCGTGCGCCTAAAACGGAGATCGTATGCAAAAGTTACGACCCCGAGAAGTTTATGTACTAACTTACCCAAACAGGGCCCACATGAATTTTGGCGCTTCATCTCCTAGGGTTAGGTTTTTGGATGTCTAGGGTTTTTGATATCCTTGTTTATTGTAAAAAGGCCTTCAGAGCCTCATTGTAATCATCTTCTTGCAAATGAGCGCATCCCTCACATCTCTTATTAAGGTCCTAAGCCGCACATGGGTAGATTAATGTATTCGGATGTAATAAAGGTCAATATTAATAAGACCTTTCAATAAAAGAGAATTAGGCGGATGTAAGAAGACCTAATAGAAGCTTCCGCTTCTAGAAGGATCTTCCTCTAGATGCTTCTTTT
>ML813671.1:194061-216155 GCA_009831015.1 Picea engelmannii
CTTTATTTCCTCTTCCTACTTTCCAATCTAACCATTTTCCAATTGAAGGGAAGGCCTTAACTAGAGCTTTCCAAACAAATGAAGCCCATTGAAATCTTTTCCTTTCCACTTTGAACCATTAATCCACAGTTTTATTTTTAAATACTTTAGTTTCATCACTTTTTCCCATAATCCTTCATCATAAAGTTAACCTCTAAAGTCTCTTTGCATTTAGAGTCGTGCTAAAAACATATATATTCTTCAAACCTCATCCACTTGATTCTTTCAAAGTTGCCACCCTAGTCCATTTAGCCAAAAGAATTACTTCATTTCCTTATCCATAAAAAGTTAAAACACTTTTTCTTAATTTTGCTAAGAGTGATTTAAGAAATATGTGCAATAGGCATCCAATACATAGGGATTCTCTCTAATATATCCTTTACCAAAACTAATCTCTCTCACCTAGACAACTATTTGTTACACCATATAGAAATTATTGCTTCAATTTTGTTGAGCAACCAAAGCCAATCAACATACATGTAATCATTTGGTTTTAATTTAAATACCATGTACTTCATTATGTGCTCAAGCTCAGATTAGATGATTGGGAACAAATTAGTAACTTATGTTTTCGCCCCTTCCTCTAGCTCATTGAATAATATTAAATCAACATGTTGACCTCCATACTTATAGGCTTGCAATATGTGTCCATAATCTAGTTAATGCTTCTAAATTCCCTAACAGATTCTTGACTAAAAATCATAATGTCGTCTACAAATAGCATGTGTGAGATAACCACTAAGTCATTTATTTTTACTCCTTTCAATACCCCTCTCCTCATTACATCCTTAATTAACATACTTAACCCTTCATCTACTAAAATAAAGAGAAAAGGAGATAAGGGACATTCTTTTCAAGGACCCCTTGAAGCATTAAAGAACCCCAAAGGCAAGCCATTTATTAAAAAACCGAAGGATGTTGATGACATGCATCCCATTATCTAGCAGACATTCTATAAATTCTTACCTAGCTGAAGCAATAATAGTACAATATATAACCAATTCACTTTATCATATGCTTTTGCAAGGTCTAATTTCATCACTATTGGCGGAATTTGTAATGCCTTAATTGAATTCATTCCTTCCTAGGTTGTTACCATAACATCACGAATTTTCCTATTGAATAAGAATCCAAATTTCTCCTCTAAAATTATCTCTAGTAGTATACATTTTTTCCTATTAGAAATTGTCTTTTAAATTAGTTTATAAATAAGATTGCATAGCAATATAGGTTTCAATTATTCAAAGGATGACTTGGGGTCTTGTCTTTTTGGGATAAGAGATATAATTGCATAATTTAATGCTCCTAGCACCGTCCCTGATAGAAACCATATAAAATTCAATTGTCCAACCATCAAGGCCTGTACTTTTAGCTCTATTGAATGAATTTAGAATTTATTTCATGTCTTCCTTTGTAACTTATCTTTCCAACTCCATATTCATTTGATCATCAATGAGTTTAGGAAATAGCCTTGGTGTTTTCAATATTTCACCAATGTAATCACTCTTCAGGTCTTTGAAGAGATTTTTAAAATGTTTTATACCTAATTCTACTTCTTTAAATGATTTGACCCTGGACCCATCTGTCTTACTAATTTTCCCATTGATATTTTTATCCATTCTATAAAATGCATATTTGTGGAAGAACTTTGTGTTATTATCACTTTAAACCAACCATATAGCCCTGCTCTTGAGCCTCCACTATGTATCTTCTTTGTGTAAAAGAGATTTATTTTTTCTTTCAATATCTTTTAATTTTTGGAAATCCTCCTCTGAGAAAACCCTTGTGTCAATGTTTTCAAAAATAGTTTTTATTCCCTCTTCCACTTGTTTTAGATGTTTTTTTATTTTTGAGAGCATGATCCCTTGCCCACTCAGCTACTACTTATTTTAGCCTTTTCAAATTATCAACAAATTCTTCATGGATAAATATTTTATATTTTTGTCAAAGGGCTTCCAGGTCCTTATAACTAAGTCTCTAAAATCCTCCACGTTTAGCCATGAATGGTTAAACTTAAATGGCATGAGGAGTTTCCGTTCTTCAATTTAAATTTGTAAAAGGATAGTAAAATAGTCTAAAGAACCTCCATATCTAACCCAAGATTTTATCATATCACTATTTTCTATCAAATGCTCTGAAACAAGAAATTTATCCAACCCTTTTAAAAATACCCTCCCTGTCTCTTCTGGCATTCCTCCAAGTTGGGACAATTTTGATTGTTTCCACATCAATAAGATTTTGAACTTCAAAAAAATAAATAAATAATCTACTCGGGGGTCTCTCCTTTCCACGTCTCCCTATATCTCCCTCTCGCTGAGAGTAAGGTTGAGATAACCTTCAATAAAAAAATTATCACCATTCATTATACATGGGTCTCCTAGCCCCTCCCAAAAAGTTCTTATGTCAACATAAGGCCCATACAAACCCCATGACAAACCCTCAACATCCATCGAGAAAAAATTCCAATATTTCAAAAAGGAAGACAAAAACTCCACTACTTGTGACCCAACATACATAATTATTTCTAGGGAAAGAAAGACATCAAGTTTTTAGATTGCACATATTGATTTTAGGTTTTTCTACTTGCGGGCACCCTCGACCCCTCTAGCATTAAGAGACAACACAAACATTTGGGCACCAAACTTTGGGTCCTCCCTGCTCTAAGGACCCCACAAATAGTTAGCTAGTTCCCCTATCTAACCTTTTTATTAGCCTAGGTTTTAGCCTTGGAAATACAAGATTCCCTCCCAATTGTAGCTAGAAAATATTGACCAGATCCAAACCCCTTTCTCAAGCCCCTAATTCCTCTACCAAATTTGTTTTTACCTTAAGTCTAAGTATTATGACTTGACAGGGGGGTTTGGGGTTTTTTTAATATTTTTTAGAAAATATATTTGATTGAGTATCTATATCATTTTTAGGCCCTTAGCATCCTCCATGGCCTTAGGTTTCATGGACAGTGGGGAATGCCTGGCCTCCTCACTTAGTTGCAAACCCACCTCCCCCTCAGCAAGAAATTTCAACAATTCTTCACAAGAAAACTTACGAGAATTATTAATCTTGGCAACAACAATACCATCCAACTTCAAAGGAAGAGGGGTTTGGACCCTAGGGTTGTTATCCTCTAAACCCTCCTTATTCAAAATAATAGACCATGAAAATCAAACAATATAAGAGAATTCATAAGGAACTACCTTAAATCATGATACTTGAGGATTTTTTTTTGTAAAACTTGACTTGCATAAGGGGGGATTTGCTCGCATCGATATTATTTGGTTCCTTGGATATATTCAATTTTATTTGAAAGAGTATAATCCTTATATGGAACATGAGATAAAGGAGGCACCAAAACCTAAGGGTCTACCCCTTCTTTCCCTTCCAATTTCAACATGCTAATACTTGAATCTCCTTAGGACTGACTCTTCTTGACCCGCATCTCTTTTTCCTGGAAAAGGACCCCTTAAGGTTTTTATAATTCTTCCACAAATTCCCAATTTCATGACAAGTGTCGCATCTGAATGGAATTTCCAAAATTTCAGTTTCTGAGCAAAGGTCTATGACCCACACTCAATTAAATATTTGTCAGTAACATGTTTCTCAACTCAAGCTCCGCCAAAACTCTTAGATTCTCATGTCTTCTCTTTCCCATAAATTGTCCTCCAAGGAAATAAAATAACCCAAAGAACTCACTATTTCCTCTAAAACAATTTTGTTCCAAATCTCCAATGGAACCTTAATTTGTGAAGGGATGATATGTGTTATGTTATCTAATTAGGGTAGGTGTTATGCATTCCTAGTTGGTATGCACAGCTAGGCAAGGGTAGGCATCAAGATTCAGGTAGGTGTTATGCCTAGAAGAGTATGTATGATTTAGTTGTGTGCCTTTTTTTATGGTAAGGGGCGGGTTGGATATCGTTGAGGTGAATAAATATAGGGGTTTGGGATGGGAACAAGGTCTTCCCATCCTGTTGGGTATGTGTTATATTATTTACATGGCTAGATATAGTGTATGCTATGTTGCATTGAGCACGCGAGGGGGTTTGAGGGGGGCCGCTAGGGCCCCCCTTTAGGAGTTTGGGGTTCCCCCGAGAAAAAAAAAATTGCCTCATGAAACATGTCGCATTTTTTGCTTTGTTTTTCATGGCGCCTTGATTTTTCGTGTCCATTGTTGGGAGGTTTTTCAGAACATGGTTTTTTCCGATGGTTTTCTATTTTTGGTTAAGGAATTAGGGTTGTTGACTAATCCAAGTCATTGGGTTAGGGTTTTGGATGTCGTTGGCTCCTATATGTATATTGTATTGTAAACAATGTATCACAATGTATGAATACAGAATATGTTGGTTTTCTCGGTTTGGGTTTCCAGGGGAAAAATCTCTGTGTAATGTTTATATTTTCTATAGTATATTTTTGGTTCTTTTACTAAAAATCTATTTGCAGTAAATAATTGTACAAGGTTAAAATATACATAGCCAGTCACCCATAGATAGTTGGTATGTGTATCCTGGCATGAGGATAGTTAGTTGGTATGCCTTCCTTATATTTCTTCCCTTCAAAGGCATGAGGAAGTGTGAAGGTCGCCCGCACCCAAGGTAAGAATGCACAAGCGGGTGGTATGCCTCACTATCTATATATCTAATGGTCTAATATAAAGAGTGGATCTGTAAGGGGAACTGAAGAGTGGGTGGCTGACCTGTAACTGGATGGATATACATACGAATATAAAGAGAGAAGAGCCCGTGCCTTAACTCTTATAAGTCCATTTATTCCTTAGGTTAAACCTTGATTTCCACCTTTTCAAGAATAAGTTAGATGGACTCCATATCCAATTTTACCCTAGGATCTTCTCTACATCACTCACATTATTTATTAGATAACATATCCAACCATGAACTAAGATATGAAAAAACAAAATTTAACCAAGAACTAGCCTCCATACCTCATTCATCCATAGCTTCAGTGTTTCACCTTTAACAAATCTTCCCATGAAGCACCCAACTAGAGCCCTTTCCATTAACACTTCCACCTCTAACAAGCTTACATCCAGACCAACCACCATCTTCACATTCTCAACATTAACCCTAATACACTTTCACAACATTTTCTTTTAACATGTTCCCTAAGGCTCCTTATCTCCTAATGGGTCTTTGCCTTCAACACTCTCCTTGTTTTAGGAAGCACATTCACACTTTGGCTTGATACTGGAATATTATGACAATCTACTTCAATACTTTAGCACTCCAATTCATATATTGAGTGGAAATTTGCACCATCTGTAGAAATCGTCCTAACATAATAGTCATTGAGAGATGGGTCCTTACCATAATCAACTCATAAGTCTAGTTTTTCCTACAAAAGTGATAGTCCATAACCATCCTCTCCTTCATTTCCTAGTATTGTTTTCCCCTAATGCATGGCTTCCACATAGTAAGCCTTTGTGTGGAGTCAAGTTCACATCAATTGAAGTTGTTAGTTCCCTTAAAACTATTACTCTATGGAATCTCCACAAGTTATTAATTTAACCTAAAGACAAAAATAGAGCTTTCATCATCATATTCCTCATAATACACCAACTCCAAGTCTTCTCCCATGAGTTCTATGACTAGTAGCCTCCTCCTCTAAGGCTTCTAAACCCCAGAAAAAATTCTATAGACTTGCAACAACCCTAGAATTCCCATCCACCGCATAGCTCCCCCCGATTGCATTAGCCATTTTCACTCTCCCTAATTGTTAATTGTTTTATATAACAATTAATGAATTATATATATATATATATATAAACCAATTGTGTGTGTGTGTGTGTGTGTGAATTGGGTATAACTTGAGTGGGTTAAAGGAAAGTTGTTATCCTCCCCTGCCAAGGTTCAAATCTCACTTTGTGACACATTTCCTCTCTTCGTGAGTCAATGAGTCAATTGTTCATTCTTGACCTAGCCTTGATCCTTGAAGAATATTGTTCACCCTCGATACCATCCACGGAATGAGGCAAAGTACCTAATGGGTTTTCCCTCGAAATGAATTATGTGTGTGTTGGGGGGGGTGTATATATGTATGTATATAAGTTGTTATATAAAATTTATTCTTTAATGTATAGGATGTAGTTCTTTAGTGTGTGTGTGTGTGTGTGTGTGTGTGTGTGTGTGTTACACTTATATTATACAATATAATTTATTAAACAATTAGTGAGATAAAATATTTATCATATTTCAAAATGACTTTATTATGATTTTAATAAATGTGAGATTTTTTTTAAGGATTAGTAGTCGTAATATAAAATACTTTGTATTTAGAATTTCAAGAATATTTAGCATATCTCAAGATGATGTTACTCGAGTCTTAACCAAGGTGGGGTTTATATGTAGTTAATTATTGTCAAATAAAATATGGAAAATAATCATCTTTGACTTCTATAGCTCCATCTTAATGATTATCGATGACCTAATTTCTTGAAATTTGATTTATTTTTTTTAATTTCAACTCATCAATGATATTTTTTCTTGTGAGGAACATTTTAGACTCCAAGTTTACTCTAACGTAGGGTCTTTTAACTAGCAAAAAAATGATTTGAGCTATATAAAACGCCTCAACTACAACAAGCATGACCATAATGTTTCTCAATGTCTTGAAGACGGGGAAGAATAAGCAACAACAACAATAGAAAAAACAATTTGCAAAAGGTGTTGAAGATTCATGGGTGGATGAGTTAATTGTTAGCCTGTATACGACCTTTTCCATGATGTCATGCCTTTCCACCAACACAATTTCATGTGTTGGGTGGTATGTTCACAATAGAGCCTCGATATGCATGACTCCAAATATATCAACATTCTTCAAGTTACAAGGACAAGATGATGGAATTCAAGTGGTGCTTGGTGATGATGGAAAGTACTCAATGACTAGGCTAAGGTCTATAGCATTCTACATTCTAGTAGAAGAATTTTTTAATCCATATGAGGTATTACATGTTCCTTGTGTGACTAAAACTATCTTTTCGGTTTGTTGTCCGACAAAATTTAAATGTAGCGCTAAGTTTAATGATCAGGAAGTGATCAAAAGTTGAAACTCTAATCTTGGTCGATTTTGGCTAGAGGAGTCAAGGTGGCCTTTAAAGATCATCGGTAGATCTTGTGAAGCAAAGAGCCTTTTTTACTAGCAATGGAAATCTATGCAAACTTTGGCACATAATATTTGGTCACATGAACTATTTTTCTTTACCTCTTTTGAAATGCGTGATGGTTGGATTCCATAACTTCAAAGAAGAGAAAAAAACATTGTGCAAGGGATGTGCACTCAACAAGTATGTCAAGGTTGCTTTCCTAAGAAGTGAACACAAATCAAGAGGGATTGTTGATGTAATTCATTTAGATGTTTGTGGACCCATGTCATCAACTTCATTGATAGGTAATCTTTATTATGTTACTTCCATTTTGATTCTTCCAGAAAGACATACATATATTTTATGAATACTAAAGATGAGATATTTCTTAGGTTCCAAAAGTTAAGGACTCTTAAGTGATAACCAGACTAGCAGGAAAATTAAGATACCAAGATCATTTTCGCATGTTTTACAGGAAGTGCATGCTTGTCATTGATGGCAAGAATAGCAGTGAACCAAACCTCAAGAGTGCAGAAGAAGAGAAATCTCAGAAGAGATAGCAGTCCAGAAGTGCAGATGGGTTCCAAGAGACGAACTCGCGGGAGGAGAAAAGGTCGAGACCCGTGAACACTTAGAAAACCTTCTAAGTCAGAGAGATCAGAAGCTCAAGAGGAAGACCGACACTGGTGGTTATATCACCAATACAGAGGACCAACAACCGTCGGATTGAATTAATGGAAGGACAGGATAAGCAAGGGCTGAGATCTGAGATCTTGATCACCTGAATTTTCATCAGCCATCAGATCAAAATAAATGGGAGGATAGGATAAGCAAAGATGGAGAGTCGTTGGATTTAATCCAAGGCAAATATGCATCGTAGACAGATAGATTCGTTGATCTAATATCTTGATCAATGAACGAAATTTGTTTCAAGTCTAAAGATGTGAGGAGGTTAAGCTCCGGAGAAATCACTTCAAGAGTTTCAGTTTGAGATTTGAAATACTCGAAGCCTGGAGAGTCGGAGAGCCGAAATAAATTGTCGATCGTCGGATCATTCGAAGAAGATCGCAATCATCAGATCATCCGAAAAAGATGTCAAGCGTCAGATCATCCGAAGTGGATCTGTGCCATATGATCCAGAGCATAAATTTGAGATTTGAAATCCCTGAAGTACGGAGAGCCGAAATAAATCCTCGACCATTAGATCATCCAAAGTAAATTCCAGTCATTAGATCATTCTAAAGTGGAAGGACAGGATAAGGTAGAAGAAGGGTGCGGTAATCTCAACAGCTAATAATCGGGCTCTCAGATCTACGGTTGATAGGGAATATCGAACCCCCCCAACCTTTCTATCTTTAACCGGGGGGGTCCGAGTTGGTGGTATTTTCCATGTGGGCCCTCATATGTGTCACCTTCCTGTTACTCGAACCCCCCTCACTCATTACCACTTATCGCCTAACCCCCCCTATGAGTAAACCACCAAACCACTCATACATACCACCTCCGCGCTCCAACATCACACTCCACTACCGCACTCTGCCTCCACACTCCACTACTATGCCTACACATCACACCCACGTCAATAGATCACCTCAGCAAGGACATGTGGCAGACCACGTCAGAAAGGACACAAGTCGTCCGATATGAAAGATCATTTCAAGTGTATTCTCAATCGTTGATCATAGTATAGTGGAAGGATAGTGTAATTTTGAAAAGTTGAAATCCCGAAGTTCCGAAGGGTGAAGTTCTGACATCCGTCCATCTCAATGTTTGATTAAGTCCTAGCTGTCGGATTGAACAATGAAAGGATGAGTGTAAGGATCAAATCTGACCATTGATTTGTTTCCGTGAAATAAACCATTGATTGATAAAGGGACCGCAAAACCATTGATCTGGTTGAAAGGTTAAATTCCTGAAGTTAACAAGGACCGTTGATCTGAGAGGGACACGCGTCAATGGATTTTCAACTACGAAAGTTTGGCGTATAGGAAAAGTGAGGTTTGAGATTTGAAACTCCCAGAGCCTGGATCACAAAGTAAATCTCAGTTGTTGATTTAGGAAGGGTAGATGTGATCTGCAAACTTGAGTGGACAGATCTGAACCGTCAGTTCAGGAGCACCGTCAAGATCGTGAGATCAGTGGTCCCATTGCATTGCAGGGCCAGAACATGCTCATGTCTTAATTTTTCATGGTTGCACCCGCAATCGCATGGTCACATGATAGCATCACCCATGGTCACATCAGCGGAATATAGGGGAAGGAGATAACACTGTCAGGATCCACCTCAGAGTATAATCCAATGGCGCTTATGAAACCGAATCTGATCAAAGGGTTGTTGTTTCATCTCATGATTTCTTGGTCAGTTACAATTCAGTTAAACTAACTGAATCATTGTTCCTAAGCGGCTAAATCATTGCGCCTGAGCATTGGAATCATGGCTCCTAAGTGTTCTAAGATTCCCGATATTGAACATTGGAGATGTAGAGTGTAATGGATGATGAGAGCATGAATAAAAGAAATATGCCGAGAGAGAGGAAGGTTGTTGTTTCTCGGTAAAACAAGTTGAACTGTATGTAATCAAGTAGGGAGCATGAATAGAGTGTGAGAGATGCAGAGATGAAGAACACAAGCTGGACAGAGAAGAAATGGTGAAAACAATAGACTGTGTGAGAACCTAAGAGCATGAGAAGAACATAGGAAGAGCATATGGAAAGAAATAGCAAGTGGAGCCAAGCATGAACAGACAGAACCAGACCAAAATTACAGAACAGAGAAGAACTGGTAAACGTTGAAATGTTTGTATTAATGTAAAGTATTATTCAAGCAAAGTTTTAGAAAACAGGGTGGTAGAGTGGTGTTAGGGAGGACTATTTTCCTCATAGTTTCAAGTGGGTTCTTGAACACAGGGATTTATAGCTTCCATCTGGTTGCAGCCAGAAAAACCAAGGTGGTAGGGTGGTGCAAGGGAGAACCATTTTTCTTTGTTATACAGGTTGGTGCCTGTGTGACTGGAAGTTGGTGCTTCCATCCAGTTAGTGTTGGAACACTCATGGAGTTGGTGCTTCCTTCTAGTGGGTGCTAGAGAATCAAGAGAGTTGGTGCTCTCAACAAGTTGCAGCTTGTACAGGTTGGTGCCTGTGTGACTGGAAGTTGGTGCTTCCATCCAGTTGGTGTTGGAACACAAAGGGAGTTGGTGCTTCCTTCTAGTGGGTGCTAGAGAAACTAGAGAGTTGGTGCTCTTAGCAATTTGTTGCTTGTAAAATAGAGGTGGTAGCCTCGAAAGGAGTTGGTGCTCATAAGAATGACAATGTACAAAAAATAAAGACTACTTATTATATCAAGAAGAAGAAGTTTTCTCCCTTTATGGGTTTCCTAAAGAATATATGTCTCTGTATATTTCATGTGTGTGATTGATGTTGAATATTCTATTGCTTACTTTCCTGCATTATTGTGATCATCATTGAGTGTTATGTAAAGAGTTTAAAATGGGCATAATTTTTTAAGCTCAATAACAACTGATTCACCCCCCCCCTGACAGCTGTCCAACATGACATGAGGCAGGTTCCATTTATTTATGGGTAGATCCTAGAGCTTAAACATGACTAGCCATGAAGGAACTTCAACCAACAAGGTCCCTCTGTTCAATGGAACAAACTTTTCCTTCTAGAAAGGTAGGATGAGAACGTGCATAATGTCTTTAGGTGCAGATGTCTGGAATGTGGTAGAGATTGGTTATGCAAAGCCAGTTGTACTAGCTTCTAAGTTTGACAATCTAGAATTCAGCTTCAACACTAAGGCTATGAATGTTATTCTGAGTGGGCTTGCAAAATCATAATTTGTAAAAGTTATGCACTTAGAATCTGCCAAAGAAATGTGGGACAAACTCATTAGCAGTTATGAAGGTAATGAGAAGGTAATGGATGCCAAGCTTCAAACCTACAGATTACAGTTTGAACAACTAAAGATGAAAGAGGATGAAACTATTGAGAAGTACTTTTTGAGAATTGAAAAACTAGTAAATGCAATGAAAGGGCTTGGTGAAAAATTTGAGGAAGCCTCTTTAGTTCAGAAAATTTTGAGATCTCTGCCAGATAGGTTCAACCCAAAGGTCTCTGCTATACAATAACTTAATGTTCTAAAAATTATACCTTTTGATCAAATTCTAGGAACGTTGATTGCATATGAAATGAATATAGGTCACTTTGCATCTAAGTTTCCACACAAGAAGAATGACCAGAACTCTGAAGGTGAAGAGAAGTACAAATCCAAGAGATTTTATAAAAAGAAAAGTTTATGTGTAAACAATGATGACTCTTCAGGAGACACAGAAAGTGACTCTTCCTGTGAAGATAAGGTTAATGACTTTATGTGTATGGCCAAAGAGTATTATGATAATAAAATCATGGGAAGTGATGTTAATGATGAATAAGTTGTGGTTGATATGGAAGGTGAACTAATCAGTTCTTTAGAAGAGATTGATAGACTCAGACTTAAAAAGAGAAAACAAAAACAGTTGTTGATGCAGTTTGAAAAGGATGGTAAAAAACTTGATGAAGACCTTGCCCTGCTAAAAGTGGAGTTAGAAGAGGCAAAGAAAATAGAGGACACTCTGAAACAGCAATTATCGGAGAAGAAGGCAAGATGTGAAGCCTTGGAAGAAGAGGTAGTAAAAACCAGAAAATAGATGGAGAAGTTTAAAGTATTGTATCTTCAAAATATTCCAAGCATTAAAGGCTCAGCATAACTAAACGACATTCTGAACAAACAGAGATCTCCTTTGTTGAAGAGGCTAATAACCTAATATAAATTATCTTCTTGAGCCGACAATTCTTCTACGGTTATTATCCAATTCATTAGGGTTTCGTCTTGCTTCCCAGAGTATTCTATCCTCGTTAGGTTTACACGTGGAGCTAAATACCTCCCATAGCTACCATAATATCAACACTCCCTCCTAGCTAGGGAGGTATTACAGGTAATGGTCTTGAGCACAAAAACATACCATTCACCCGATAGCATCAACATAATTGTATAGACTAGATCATGACTAGATCATGAGCACCATCGTCATCATCATCAGTTGCATCATCTCTCGAAACGATACTCTATCTGAATAATCAGACATGATGCTCACTCCACAAAGTGATACAAGAGCAATTCTTCTAATCTAGAAGAGTAAATGTTCTGAACCATTTTCTGTCTAGAAAATCTCTGTTCATTATTCATCTGGCTGATAATTATTTCCAATAAACTGCTTGATAGTCTTCAAGGCAATCGGAACAAAATAGAACACAATTGTGTCTATCCATAGTAGTACATAACTACAATTCAGTGGTACACTACCACACCAAGTAGAAAACAAGTACTTGATCAGTAACGTATAGTCACGAACAGTGGAACACATCCACCACAGTAGTATACATCTACTGTCATACACTCTTCATAACAATCATCTGATATCAACCTGCACAGAAACAATGTTATGATATAAACTGAATCATTTGGGCCAATCTTTCACTCACGTCTGTGAGATATGAAAGAATATCTTCCCTCGGAGTAGAACAATGAGATATCTGGACTATTCTTCTCAAGCAAGGAAGAATAAATGTCTTGTCTTTTGAACCTGGACCATTCCCCACCCTGGGCCATTCTTCCTACACTAATCAAAGTGCACCCTGGAGAGAATGTATAAACCCTAAGGAATGCTTGTCCCTAATTTTTTAGCCTGGACCATTCCCCACCCTAGGCCATTCCTCCTACACTAATCAAAGTGCACCCTGGAGAGAATGTATAAACCCGAAGGAATGACTATCCGAACTAGTTCCTCTGTTAACCACAAGAGGAAAAGACTGTCCTGTATCAACCTCCAAAATGGACCATTCCTCATGTTAACCACAATGAGAAATCAATGTCTAGCGAGGCAGACCAGTCTTCTTGAGTAACCCTCAAGAAGAGAGATTGACCTAGACCAGTCCCCATGTTAACCACAATGGGAAGTCGTTGTCTATGATACATCAACAATCTGGACCATTTCCCATGTTAACCACAATGGGAAATCGTTGTCCGTCAGAAATCTCAATCCACTTTCCGAATAGGAAAGAATCTGTCAAAGATGGACTATTTTTCAATCTTGAAAATGAATGTCCTCAATAATATTTCCAGTGCTCCCTCCCAACCTAGGAGTCATCTCTTCATTTTTCAATAAGGAATTCGTCTCCATGAGCTCCAGCTCGAGTACAGAAACTCTTTCATCTTGGATAGAAGCTTTACCAAAATGTCTGCTTATCTTCTCATCTATGGAGATATGTATTGGAGAACCACTTTCTCCTTTATGGACTTCATCACGAATAATGTAATCATTGATTTCAAATGTACTTTGGTCTGGAACACTGATTTTCTATGAAGGCTTCATGTAGCTCTGAACAATAGAGTATATCATTGTTGGAAAACTGGAACATATCCATGTGGCACTTCTTCTGCCATCATGAGATCTGATCTACTGAGTAATCATCTTGATGTTATAGGAAATATTGACCACGCTTCTGTTGTGCAGTGGAGGTTCTCCACCAAGTTATCTTCTTCTATCTGTATACAAGGGTCTCTTTCTGGTATGCCTCAAAGTTTTGAGATTGCTTCTTCATACGTTCTTTATTCAATTTCTCTGGAGAACATTCTTTGCATTCATCTGATGTAGAACTCCAACTCATGGATGTTGCGGATGATATAATGACTCATGTAGAGGTATGTCTGGTTTACCGGAATGAGAAATCAACGTAGTCTTGTCCCTCCGTCTGGGAGAACTTCTAGTTCTGAATCTTGCAATGCTTTCATTCATAAGTCTTCTATACACTGTTCTTCATCACGACTTTCAGTTCCTCTGCTTGATTTATTTTAGTGAGTTCATATCAGGCTGGTAATCTTGTGATTCTCGATACAATGACTGGTTGTTCTGGCTTCTCTTTCTTTCTTGGAATCTTCGTGTTCTTCCTCATGTTTTTCTTTAGATTTTGGGTCCATGGAGTTTCTTATAGATTACATTCCCTAAAGTTTCCACTTCTTTCTTTTATCATAGGATCACGGATCTGGATGGACAACTAGGGATACTTTAAGGATTCTCTTCGAAGAAAACTTCTTCTGAGGTTGAACTAAACACATATTGTCTTTCATGGTTATTACCATGGATATATACTTCATCATCTTCAATGGATCATAGGATTAGCTCCCTCCTAATCCTTGCTTCATGTATGAGTGCATATAATCGGCTCCCTCCGTCTAACAGAGTCCACGCTTCCATCTGCATCCTTATTGTCTTCTGCAATATATAATTGGCTCTCTTTGTCTAACAAAGTCCACGCTTCCGTCTTTTTGTCTTCTACAAAATGTCATAAGTCTTTCTCCAATTCCTCTTGATTGTTGACTTCTAAGTCTCTTCATGATTTATTCGGCTTATCTTGCAGTAGCTTCCACATGATTTGTATTTCATCCTTTCATGTGTATTATCTAATGATATTCATCCTTGTCTTGTTGTTCTTTCATGGTTATAGTTCTTCTTGGAACACATTGTCTTCCAGGAGATGGATATACAAGATATGTACAAAGACGATGCAAACAAGATATGTACAAGAAATAAGAAGAGTATTGTTACCTTTAGAAGAAGAAGTCTCTTCCATCCTGCTTAGTCTTCTTTGTAGGTTCCTTTTCCTCGGCAATTGATGCTTTGTGTTTCTCCTTCCTTTTCTTTAGCTCAGGACAATGATTCTTGTAGTGACCATACTTTCAACAGTTGAAGCATTGTACTTCTGAAATTTCTTTCTCTTGATTTGGATTCCTTTTTGAACCAAGCTTCCTTTTGTTCCTGAAGTTCTTGAATCTTGCTGTCAAGGCTTGATCATCGTACTTCTTTTGGGGTTTATCTTTTGCACTGATCCTTGATTCTTCTTGAGCACAGCAAGTCCAAAGTTCTTCAAATGTCGGATACTCCTTTCTTGTGTTCATGCTTGCGGGAAATACATCCCACGTCTTGGGAAGACCATTGAGTACTATGTTTACCAACTCCTTCTCTGAGATGATCTCTTCAATAGCTTGTAGTTGATCTCTTAACTGAGAGATTCTCACAAGGTATGATGTCATGATGTCATCATCATTCATCTTCCTGTCACGGAGCTCATTCTTCAGACTCATTACTTGTCCAATGTTTCTGACTGAGAAGAGATTTGTTAGGGCATCGTACATCTTATTTGATGAGTCAAGATGGGAGATGTAGGGTATCAAGTGGTCTTTTATATATTCCACTATGATACTCATAGCATTGATATCACTATCTTTGAACTTCTCCATAGCTCCAACGTTTTGCGGTTCCTTCTCTTTTCCTTCTTCAAACTCTGGCTTCATGATCTTTCCTTTCACAATATCCAGCACTTTAATCTTGGCAAGGATGAGGTCAATCCTTGTCTTCCACACTCTGAAGTTAGAGGCTCCATCTAACTTGTTCTCTGACTTCATAAATAATTCATGGCTACTTTGACTTGGTCAAACCGGATATTTGACCATAAACTCAAACTTCACGTCTTGGCTTGCTGAGAGTATTAGGAGATGTGCTAGGCTAGAGCACACTAATATATCTGGAGATTAGGTCAATCCATTCACTTAAGGTGCCTCAACAAGAGGATTAGGGTTTATGCAATTGCTCCTTCTAGTAACCCTAGTGGCAGTGTCTTTAGAAGCTGCTCATGCTAGTAACCCTAGCGACAGTTCCTCAATGAGCTCAATATCCTAGCGGATATGATTCCTTCCAACGTTTAGACTGAATGAAGGAGGTGTGGGCCCATAACATGTTAGAATATGAAATATGTGTGCTCGTTTTACCATTGACAATACCCTTGTCACCCAACCATAGGCCGAAGCTACCCTCCAAGGACCTTAACCTTGACAGAGAATCATTCTAAAAACAAAACCTAGGCTAGATAGACAACCAAAGGGTAGAGAACCTTTCCCCAAGGATAGCGCATCACAAAGAGCTGATCAGATAGTCCAAACCCTAGCCAAGAGATAGTCCAAGCGTCATTGATAGCTGCAGCAGCTGCAACGACAGCTCTCCTCCAAAAATGCACAGAAACTGGGCAACTGAAATGCGCACAAGACTGGGCACTGCAATTCTGAGACTGCCTATCAGAATGAGAACTCGCCTCCTTTATTTATACTAATTCTAGCTAACTGCCAGGGCCAACTTCTCATTCTAGGTATTTGTCTGTTCAGTATATAATATTATTTCTAGCCGACTTCTTCTCTTGGAGGCTAATAACCTAATATAAATTATCTTCTTGAGCCGACAAGTCTTCTAGGGTTATTAGCCAACTCATTAGGGTTTTGTCTTGCTTCCTGGAGTATTCTATCCTCGTCAGGTTTACACGTGGAGGTAAATACCTCCCGCAGCTACCATAATATCAACAGTGTTCACTTCCAAAGATTGTAAGGTAAAGAATGTAAACTCATGACAAGTGGTGGCTAAAGGCATAAGGATAGATGATAATGCATGTGTGTTGAAATAAGATAGAGAAGAGTGTCATCTAAGAAAACATGATAAAGGTTGGTTATGGCATAGGATATTTGGACATCTATACTTTGACCACTGAATCAAGCTCAAAAATCTTGAGGCAGTAAAAGACCTTCCAAAATTATCAAAGCCACAAGATCCTGTGTGTAAACCCTGCCAAGTAGGAAATCTAACCAGGACACGATTTAAATCCAAAGAGCTCTACTTCAACAGAGAAACCACTACAATTAGTTCATATGGATTTATGTGGACCATCAAGACAGGAAGGCATAGGGAAGGAAAACCATTTCATGTTGATCATTGATGATTACTCCAGACTCACTTGGGTTGCTTGTCTCAAAGGAAAAACTGAAGCATTTGAGAAATTTAAAATATTTAAATGTTTAATTGAGAATCAAACAGGCAACAAGTTAAAAGCAGTAAGATCAGACAGATGAGGAGAGTTTATGTCAAAATATTTCAAGGAATTATGTGATAAACATGGGATCAGGAGAGAATACACAATCCCAGGAATTCCACAGCAAAATGGAGTAGTTGAGAGGCGAGTATGATGACAGGGATAATGAAATCATCTTCTTAGGATATGCTACCAATGGTAAAGGATATAGATGCTTTAATAAAATATTGTATAAATTAGTTGATTGCATTGATTTAAATGTTGATGAAGGAGTCATAGTAAGAGAGGTGAGCAATATTGATTCTACGACAGAGGACACAGTTGAAGTTGAAGATGAACAGGTCCAAGAATCCAGTATTTCATTCCAATATCAAGATCATCCCCATAAAATACCATTTTCTGAGAGAGCAGGTCACCAATAATATTGTTCAGGCTCATTACAGTCCAACCACAGAACAAATTGCAAACATATTTACTAAACCCCTAGCCAAGACATCATTTTAATATCTCTATCAGAAGTTGGGTGTCATCTCTTCTCTTACCTAAGAGAGTCCATCCTGTCAGGGGGAGTTTGTGTTGTTTGAATATTTGATACCTCCGAAAAGTACTGCAACAGCTTAGGGGGAGCATTTTTTCTTTGACATTGATGTCAAAGGGGGAGAAAATGTGTGTTCTGGATGCTACAGTTGGAGGTCTAAGAAGAACAGTGTAGCCTTTCATGGTTTCCATCAATGCCAAAGGGGGAGATTGTTGGCATGTTTTACAGGAAGCGTGTGCTTGTCATTGATGGCAAGAACAGCAACAAACCAAACCTCGAGAGCGCAGAAGATGAGAAAGCTCAGAAGAGATAGCGGTCCAGAAGTGCAAACGAGCTCCAAGAGACGGACTCGCAGCAGGAGCAAAGGTTGAGACCCGTGAACACTTAGAAAACCTTCTAAGTCGAAGAGATCAGAAGCTCAGAAGGAAGAGAGACATTGGTCATTGGATCATCGATCCAGAGGACCAAAAAACGTTGGATTGAATTAATGGAAGGACAGGATAAGCAAGGGTTGAGATATGAGATCTCGATCACCCAAATTTTCGTCAGCCGTCGGAACGAAATAAATGGCAGGATACGATAAGCAAAGATGGAGAGTCGTTGGATTTAATCCAAGGAAAAGTTGCATCACAGATAGATCAAGTCATTGATCTAATATCTTGATCAATGAACGACATTAATTTCGGGTCTAAATATGTGAGGGGGTTATGCTCTGGAGAATCACTTCGAGAGTTTCAGTTTGAGATTTGAAATATCTGAAGCCCGGAGAGCCAAAATAAATTGTCGACCATCGAATCATCCGAAGAAGATCGCAGTCGTCAGATCGTCCGAAGAATATCTCAAGTGTCAAATCATCCGAAGTGGATCTGGGCCGTCTGATCCAGAGCGTCAGTTTGAGATTTGAAATCCTCGAAGTCCGAAGAGCCAAAGAGCCAAAATAAATCCTCGACCGTCGGATCATCCGAAGTAAATTTTAGTTGTCAGATCATTCTAAAGTTGAAGGACAGGATAAGATAGAAGAAGGGAGCGCTAGTCTCAACGGCTGATAATCGAGCTCTCAGATCTACGGTCGACAGGACATATCAGACCCCCCCAACCTTTTTGTCTTTAACTGAGGGGGGGCCTAAGTTGGTGGTATTTTCCATGTGGGACCCTCATATGTGTCACCTTCATGTTAACTCAAACCCCCCTCACTCATTACCACTTACCGCCTAACCCTCCCTCCAAGTAAACCACCAAACCACTCATACATACCACCTTTGCACTCCGACGTCACACTCCACTACCTGCTACACGTCACACTCCACTACTTTGCATACGCGTCTCACCCATGTCAGTAGACCACCTCAGCAAGGACACAAGTCATCTGATATGAAATATCACTTCGGGTATATTCTCAACCGTTGATCATAGTACAGTGGAAGGATGGTGTAAGTTTGAAAATTTGAAATCCCAAAGTTCTGAAGGGCGAAGTTCCAACAGTTGTCCATCTCAATGTTTCATTAAGTCCTAGACGTCGGATTGAACAATGAAAGGATGAGTGTAACTATCAAATCTGACCATTGATTTGTTTCCATGAAATAAACTGTTGATAGAGAAAAGGACAGCAGAACCGTTGATCTAGTTGAAAGGTCAAATTCCTGAAGTGAACAAGGATCGTTGATCCGAGAGGGACACGTGTCAATGGATTTTCAACTACGAAAGTTTGACGTATGGGAAAAGCGAGGTTTGAGATTTGAAACTCTCGCAGCCTGGATCACGAAGTAAATCTCAGTGGTTGATTTAGGAAGGGTAGATCTGATCTGCAAACTTGAGTGGACAAATATGAACCGTCAGTTCAAGAGCATTGTCAAGATCGTGAGATCGACGGTCCCGTCGCATTGCAGGGCCATAACATGCTCGTGTCTTAATTTTTCATGGTCGCGCCCGCAATCGCTTGGTCACATGATAGCATCACCCATGGTCACATCAGCGGAAGATAGGGGAAGGAGCTAACGCTACCAAGCTCCACCTTGGAGTATAATCCAACGATGTTGATCAAACCGAATTTGATTGAAGGGTTGTTGTCTCATCTTGTGATTTATTGATTAGTTATGATTCAGTTACACTAACTGAATCATTGTTCCTGAGCGGTTGAAACATTGCACCTGAGCATTGGAATCAAGGCTCTTGAGCATTCTGAGATTCCTGACATTGAGCATTGGATATGTAGAGTGTAACGGATGATGAGAGCATGAATAAAAAAAAGATGTCGAGACAGAAGAAGGTTGTTGTTTCTCGGTAAAACAAGTTGAACTGTATGTAATCAAGTAGAGAGCATGAACAGAGTGTGAGAGATGCATAGATGAAGAACACAAGCTGGACAAAGCAGAAATGGTGAAAACAACAGAATGTACGAGAACCTAAGAGCATGAGAAGAGCAGATGGAAATAAATAGAAAGTGGATCTGAGCATGAACAGACAGAACTAGACCAGAATTGCAAAACAGAGAAGAACTCATAAACGTTGAAATGTTTGTATTATTGTAAAGTATTATTCAAGAAAAGTTTTAGAAAATAGGGTAGTAGGGTGGTGCTATGGAGGACTATTGTCCTCGGAGTTTTAAGTGGGTGCTTGAACACAGGGAGTTGTAGCTTCCATCTGGTTGCAGCCAGAAAAACCAGGGTGGTGCAAGGGAGAACCATTGTTCTATGTTATACAGGTTGGTGCATGTTTGATTGGAAGTTGGTGCTTCCATCCAGTTGATGTTGGAACACTCAGGGAGTTTGTGCTTTTTTCTAGTGGGTGCTAGAGAATCAAGAGAGTTGGTTCTCTCAGCAAGTTGCAGCTTGTACAAGTTGGTGCCTGTGTGATTGGAAGTTGGTGCTTCCATCCAGTTGGTGCTTCCATCCAGTTGGTGCTGGAACACAAAGGGAGTTGGTGCTTGCTTCTAGTGGGTGCTAGAGAAACCAGAGAGTTGGTGCTCTCAGAAATTTGTTGCTTGTAAAACAGAGGTGGTAGCCTTGAAAGGAGTTGGTACTCATAAGAATGATAATTTACAGAAAATAAAGACTACTTATCATATCAAGAAGAAGAGGTTTTCTCCCTTTATGGGTTTCCTCGAGAATATATGTCTCTGTATATTTCATGTGTGTGATTGATGTTGAATATTATATTGCTTATTTCTCTGCACTATTTTGATCATCATTGAGTGTTCTGTAAAGAGTTTAAAATGGCCATAATTGTTTAAGCTCGGTAACAATTGATTCACCGCCCCCTCTCAGTTGTCCAACAAATCAAACAATGGAGGGGAGTATACCTCCAATTAAATTGACTCTTTTTTGTAGAAAAAACAGGGAACAAAAAGGATTTGGTAGTACCTTACAACCCACAGTAGAATGGGCTTTCCAAGAGAAAAAATGTCTTCGTAGTTGACACTGATAAGTCTATGGTTCATGACTTAGATTTTTTCATTTTCCTTTGGAAGAAAGAATGTTGTATTGCAGTTTACATACTGAACAAATGTCAAAGAATATTGTATTGTAGTTTACATACTGAACAAATGTCAAAGCATATTGTATTGTAGTTTACATACTGAACAAATGTCCTCACAAGGTGTTGAAGGCAAAAAATCCAAAGGAAGCCTTCACAAGGGAGAAACCAAATATTCAGATTTTTAAGTTGTTTGGAAGTCTACTTTACATTCATGTTCCAAATGAGAAGAGGATGAAACTTGAACCTTCCAACTTGAAGGGTATTTTAGTTTGATATAGTGAGTCCTCTAAGGCTTACAAGATATATGTTACATTTCAAAGGAAGATAATAATAAGTGTTAGAATATAGAAGATTGTGTGCTCGTTTTACCATTGACGATACCCTCATCACCCAACCATAGGCCGAAGCCACCCTCCAAGCACATTAACCTTGACTGAGAATTACTCTGGAAGCAAACCCTAGGCTAGATAGCCAAGCAAGGTGTAGCACATCTTCCTCCAAGGATAGAGCACCAACAATAGCTGATCAGATAGTCCAAACCCTAGCCAAGAGATAGTCCAAGCCAATACTGAAAACTAGTTGTTGTTGCAGCTGCACCTGCAACCCTCCTCCACATGTGCGCACCAAACTAGGAACTGTAGTGTGCACCAACTGGGAACTGCAGTTCTGAGATGTGTCAAAATGAGAACTGGCACCCTATATTTATACTGGTTATGCCAGATTTGTTGGGGCCGACTTCTCCTTCTAGATATGTGTATGTTCAGTATATTATTATTATTTCTGGCCGACTTCTTCTCTAGGAGGCTAATAACCTAATATAAATTATCTTCTTGAGCCGACAAGACTTCTAGGGTTATTATCCAACTCATTAGGGTTTTCTCTTGCTTTCTGGAGTCTTCTATTCTCGTCAGGTTCACACGTGGAGGTAAATACCTCCCGCAGCTACCATAATATTAACACTCCCTCCTAGCTAGGGAGGTATTACAGGTAATGGTCTTGAGCA
>ML813672.1:0-22297 GCA_009831015.1 Picea engelmannii
TCTCTGATATGTGGCTCTAGGAACTCAAACTATCAAAATAGAGTCTTGCACTGATCTGAAAATGATCTTTAAAAGACTTGGTTGAGTTTTAAGCATGTGTTAAATTACCATTCAAAATTTTAAATGAGGAAGGAGATTTTAATGAAAGAATTTTGCAGCCATCATAAATAATACAAAACATAAAATAGACATAAGGAATAGCAAATCATAACACCAAGCTTGATAACAGAGTTTAGCAAGGTTGCCTATGTCTCAGGGCCTTTGTCTCAGTGGGGGAGGATTTCTTATTAATATTCAATGCTAAAAAATTACATCAAAAGTATCTCAAAATAACTACAAACTAGTTTGGATGTGTTCTTCTCGACCTCAAGAATCCAAAACAACTGACGACACGGAAAATTTTTGAGCGTAGCTCCCGAAAATGGCCTCCAAAGTTCACTTCCTCAATGGCTTCCCTGCATAAAAATGGCTTAGGATTTACAATTCTTCATCATTATGTTGTTTATGAGCCTCCTAAGGCTATCAAGAACCTTTGTTTTTTATAGATTATGAGTTGAGAGTAAAATCCGAACTTTTCCCCAAGATCTGGCCTCTTTTTGGGCTCCAAATCCCCCCAAAATGGCCAAAATCCATCAAAAACAACATTAAAATCATTAAAACATCATATAATATAGTTTTAAAACCCAAAAAATGGAAAATTGGGCGCACAACCCCCTTTATTTGGACCTCTGGTCATATGGAGCATTCCATATGGCCAAGCGCTAAGTGTTGGTACCCTCAACCTCCAGTCCAACCCCTTTCCAGGTCATATGAATGCCATGTGGCCAGCGCTAAGTGCCCAAATGTCGAGTTTTTTGGTCTAGCCCCTAATCCATGGGCCCTGGTCGGTCGGTCTAGCCCCCACCTGACCGAGGCTTATCCTAAAAATTATTCCCATAACCACTTTAAATACAAACTCGGGAATATGGTTAAACAAGATCCATAGATGATCGGTCGGTCCGTGAGTGGTTGCGAAGTCATTGGTTATATGGAGGTCGGGTTTTCAAATCCCGCGAAGTGCAAAAAATGTTTGACCCAGCCAACCTTGGCCAAATCTGGGGTTCCACGTGGTGCCCTCTAATTGGGCCATGTGTCACCATGTGATTGAACCGTATAGTCGAGTCACCAACATAGTCAGTTGCCCAGTCAATAGTGCCACGCCACTATTGTACCTGCCACATCACTCTGCCAGTGCATCTTCCCAATCAATGTCATACGACATGTGTCAAGCCTGGGGCCTGCCACCTGGTGTCATGTCACTCTGTCGTACTGTACATTTAGTCACTCGGTCAGTGCCATGTCACTGCCACCTGTCATTCGTACTGCCACATGTCATAATTTCATTGGGCCACCTCAGCATATGGATTTCCAAGTCAACATCTATATAGTCCACATGTCAAATCCGTATTGTGCCAACTCAGCCTGAAAATGCCAAAAATGAGTGACATGTGTGACCTCCTCATGTTTCCATGTGTTTCTGTTGATGTCATCATGACATCATGCTGACATCACCTAACATGTCATGATGAAGTACTGCTAATGTCAGCAGTATGACCTGTTGAATTTGACTATGATTTTTTTTGCATGTTTGGGAAATCGATCAGAACGCGATAACTTTCGTATACGGTGTCCATTTTCGGGAAAAAATATATGGTCGAAATCAACATGATGAGGCCGACACAATGGAATTAGTTTCATCTGATTCCAAGAACTTTGATTTTTAGGCCTTCCAAGATCCATTTGGATCATGCCTCCACACTAAGACCTTTTGGTTCTCCAAAAGGATATTAACTAGTCATCAAGTGTGGGATAAGCCTCCCCACTTGTACTCTATCTTTAAACTCTTTCCTATGCACCTGTCACATCATAATCAATTGCAAAAAAACCATGACAACTGAAAGCATATTGTTAGCCACTTGAACTCGTTCACATCTTCCTGAATCCACTACCATCCATGTAGACAATATTAGCAACAATAACATCATAAATATGACTGTAAATGAACTGATATGTTTGATGTGCTTGCATGACATTAACTTATCTTGAAGAAAAGTATGATTGAACTTCCATTCTACAACCCTCTCATGTTCATGCTTAAGATCAACTACTTTACTTGGCACAATTATAGGTGTGTTGCTTGCATAAGCTGTCTTCCTTAATTGTTCCATTGTTTGAAGAGATTGATTTTATTTTATGTGATGAGCATGTACAACATATTCATTTCCTTCTTTAGTTAAGTGATATTGACTATGTTCCCTGTAGAAGATTGCTTTGCAATCATATAAATAAGGGCTACCTAAGAACATTCTACATGTTTCTAGCAACACCACATCACATGTTACTTCATCCACAAACTTAGATGTAATTGAAAACTTTATGGTACACTGCTTTGTTATGGGCAATTTGTGATCTTTGTTTATCCAATTTAGTGAATAGGGTTTGTGATGCATCTTAGTGTTTAATCTCAATTTCTTAACCACTTCTTGTGAAATTAAGTTAGATTCAGATCCACTATCTATCAATGTGTCGATATTAGTATGTTTCATTATGACCCTTATATGAAACACTTTACTTCTAGAATCATAACCATCACCAATTTTACATGTCAAACCAACTGCTGTAATTTTAGACTCATCACTTGAATCATACCCCAAGTCTATTGGTCATGTTTTTGTTGCAACTATTTGCCTCCCTTTCCTCTCTTTGAACCACTTTGGTATCTTCTCTGGATGAAATTGCTAGCAATGGTCATCATCATGCCCTTCTTTCTTTAAATACTTGCAAGAGAGATTATCTTCCTTCCTTTTCATTGAATTTTCTTTCTTTCCATTCCCCTTTCTTTTGTCTTCTTAGTTTGAAGACGATTCCCCTGATACACCAACTCATGTTTTCCCTACTTCAATATATGTTTCTTGAACATAAACCTCATCAATATTAGTAGGTCCGAACACAAATACAGTGTTACGAATATGCGCAGGTAAACCTCCTATATACTTCATAAGATTTTTTTGTGTATGTAATGAAATATTTAACATTAATTCCATCCTACGAAATTCATCCATGTATTCTTGCATGGTTTGTACTTTTCTTAGTTTAATACTTTTCCATTCAATTAAATATTTTTCCTTATAACCCAAAGGATAAAACTTCTTTCTAAGTGAAAAAACAAAATCTTTCCATGATGGAAATACATTACCAACTTGCTGAGTACCATATTGCAACTTACTCTTCCACCAGATGAGTGATGTGCCTGCAAGACGAAGTGATGCCAATTTGATTTGGATTGCCTCATCTTTGATTTGTTGCACACTGCAATAAAATTCCATCTATCTGACTCAGTTATCAAGCCTCTCAACATTGACTTCCCCATCATACATGGACAATTCAAATTTGACATCAAGCTTAAGTAATGGAATATCATTCTTATGTTTATGAGAATGTTTTCTTGGAGTAGAATTTGAACTTGTACTTGAAGAAGAAGAATATGATGGAGATGAAGGAGGTGAAGGAGGAGTTTTAGGAGGGTGCTCTCCTTCTTTTACTTTATCTTGTTTTGAATATTCCCCTTGAAAATGCCTCTTTCATTCCAAGTAATCATATAATACCTTTACCATCTATGACTTAGCTTTTCCTTGGTAATCATGCAAACTCAAAAATACAATTGTCAACCTGCTCTTCTACCACTTGATCTGAAAATGATTTTTAAAAGACTTGGTTGAGTTTTAAGCATGTGTTAAATTACCATTCAAAATCTTAAATGAAGAAGGAGATTTTAATGAAATAATGTTGCAGCCATCATGAAGAATACATAACAGAAAATAGACATAAGTAATAGCAAACCATAACACCAAGATTGATAACGGAGTTTGGCAAGGTTGCCTACATCTCCTAGCCTTTGTCTCGATGGGGAAGGCTTTCATATTAATATTCAATGCTGAAAAATTACATCAGAAGTATCTCAAAAGGATTACAAACTGGTCTGGTTGTGTTCTTCTCGACCTCAATAATCCAACACAACTGATGACACTAAAGCTCCCAAAAATGGCCTCCAAAGTTCGCTTCCTCATTGGCTTCCCTGCATAAAAATGGCTTAGGCTTTACAATTCTTCATCATTCTGTTGTTTCTAAACCTCCTAAGGCTATCAATAATCTCTGGCTTTTATAGATTCTGAGTTGATAATCAAATCCCAAATTTTCCCCAAGATCTGGCCTCTTTTTGGGCTCCAAATCCCACAAAAATGACCAAAATCCATAAAAAACGGCATTAAAAAATCATATAATATAGTTTTAAATCCCAAAAATTGGAAAAATGGGCATGCAACCCCCTTTCTTCAGGCCTCTGGTCATATGGAGCATGTCATATGGCCAAGAACTAATTTCTTGCACCCTCAACCTCCGGTCTAGCCCCTTTCCAGGTTGTATGAATGTCATGTGGCCAGTGCTAAGTGCCCAAATGTCAAGTCTTCTAGTCTAACCCCTGGTCCATGGGCCCTAGTCGGTTAGGATAGCCCCCGTTGATTGAGGATTGTCCCAAAAATCACACCCATAACCACTTTAAATACAAACTCTGGCATATGGTTAAACAAGATCCATAGTAGATCGGTCGGTCCCCCAGTAGTTGCGAAGTCGTTGGCTATATGAAGGTTGGGTGTTCAAATCCCGCAGAGTGTGACAAATTTTTAACCTAGCCAACCTTGGCCAAATCTGGGGTGTCACGTGGCACCCTCTGAATGGGCCACATGTCACCTTGTGATTGGACCATAAAGTCCAGTCACTAACACAGTCAACTGCCTAGTCAGCAGTGCCATGTCACCCTGCCAATGCATATGCCCAGTCAACGTCGTACAACACGTGTCAAGCCTAGATCCTACCACCTGGTGTCACGTCACTCAGTTGTACTATACAATCAGACGCTCGGTCAGTGCCACATCACTGCCACCTATCATCCGTACTACCACATGTCGGACTATGATTGGGCCAACTCAATGTATGGACTACCACTGTTGGCCCTTGACCGGGTTTTGTGGAAACGCTAGTCATGTTTGACCAATTTTGGGACTTCGACAGGCTAGTTGAAGGCGAAGCGCAAGTCGAAGCAGAGACCATAGGATCTTAGCCCCTTGTTTAGGGATTTTTGGGTTTTGGGTTTATGTAACGGGTATGGGGATGTTGGCCCATGGGTTTACCCATGTTTAGGCCCCTTTGTAATGTATAAATAGAAATCTATGCGATATAAGAAAGGGGGAGTTGAGTCAGTTGTAAGTCGATGAGCTAAGGGAAAGTGATAGTTGTAAATGCTTCATGCATACTGTGTTGAGAACTTGCAGAGCTAAGTGCAAGTAATTGTAGGAAGGGCTTTGTGCTATAACCTAGCTTGGGGAAGGAGGATCTGGCGAAGTTCGTGCAGATCTCATGTCCTATGCGGAGTAGGATTTTGTGGCTCTGTGCATGTAGATGATTGACAGAAGACAATAAAGAGAAGAAGATTTGGTGGACGTAGACCCAGGCTGGGGGTGAACCACGTATATCATGTGTTATGGTCGCTTTGTGCATTATGGTTGTGATATTGTCCATATGATTTATTCCTTGTGCTTACCTTCATGAATGTTTAGATACATCTGATATGATAGCTTAGTGCTTAGCCATATGAATGAATGTTAGATCTGATTTATCTCTATATGATAAGTGCTTGAATGTGTTAGATCTTGGTGAATATTGTGAGGCTTTGTAATTAGGGTTTTGTCTGCATTGTGAATAAGGGTTAAGTACTAATAAATGATAACTACTAAGTGCTCTATTAGAGTGTTGTAATCATAGATCTGTGTCCCGGCTAGGTTGCAGACACTTGAGTCTTGCAACCACCCCTGCCTCTACCTCAGGTGATACTTCATCTGCTTCGCATGTGTTGTTGAAAGGGCCCGTAATTAGGGTTTTTTCGGTGTGTTTTTGAAGCATTGAACCCCGGGTCTTCCCCTGTGCCAACAAATGGTTCTGTTGCCGGGACTTGAAACTGTGATTGCTGGCAACTAAGGAAAAGAGAAAGCTATGTGTGTATATCTGTTGACCTAGTGCGTAGTATTCTACTTGAATTACGAAGCTTTGTACTAAGAAAGGAGGCATATATGAAGAAAAGAGGTAAGATCTGAAAGCTTTGTGCTCTGATAAAGGTAAGAACAACGGTTTTTTTTTATTAAAAAGGTAAGATCTGAAAGCTTTGTGCTCTGTTAAAGGTAAGATAAGTGGAAATTTTTGTTCCAAAAGTATGGATCTAGGTATGTTTGATAAATTTTGTCCTAGTCTGAAAATTAGGGCACAGCTAGAAGAAAGAAGATTTGATATGAGTAGATCTGATAGAAATAATGAAAGATATGTTATTCCTATGCATAGAAAGAATGTTTGGACTAACAAATGGATGCAGGATCCTAGAAATATTTTTTTGCAGGTTAGCTACTATGATCCTAGTGTGCAGTGCAAGAAAGGTTGGGGAATCATTCAAAAGAGAGGATTAACTCTTTGTTACAGCTACAGAAGATCGGGACATCTTGCTAAGGAATGCCCTGGCAAAAACCCTATTTTTCTTTGTTGTAAATCTATGGACCAAGAAGTTCTGGATTTCCCTAGAATGATTGCTAAGGTTGAAAGAATGAATATGAAACAAGAAAACCATGAGACAGGCCAAGAGATTAAGACTATGCAGAACCCTAGAAAGAATCAGAGATTGTATTACTACAAATGAAAGAAACCCTGAATGATCACAGAGATATCAACTTATTAGAGATCTTCAAAGAAAAAGAGTGCATAGAAACAAGAATAGGAGACTTCGACATAGACTGTGTTTTGGATGAGGAAACACAAGTGAATATCATGACAAAAAGAACCTGGGAAATTTGGGAAAGACTGCTATGATTTTGTCATTAGGAGGAATAGGACTATTTAGAGGAAAGCTAATAACCCTATGTGGAAGACTTACCCAGACATTTATGAGTTCTCATGGAAATTTGATAGAGGAATAATTTGAAGTTGTTAGATTTATTGAGAACAATGCCCCATTTGCTATGTTACTAGGAAAAAACTGGATTGAGAAAGATCAGATCTGAAGAAAACAAGAAGAGGAAGCTCTAGAACAGAAAAAAAAAATAATTAAAAGATTTCATGACTAGAAGAATAGCACACTTGATCGAAGAACAGGAGAACAGATCGAAGTTGTTCAGAACCAGAGACTTGGATGTCGAAGTTGAAAGAACACATGAAGACTTGAAACACCTGTCTGTACAGGAGAGTAGAGCACCTACCCCAGACAAAGAAGAAGTATTTCCCTTGAAACCTAGGAAAGATCATCAACAACACGAAGTTACTATGCTAAGAGGAGATAAGAATCAGAATGCAAAGAGGAATACTGAGACACAGATCACAAGGAAGAAGGCTATAAATATCAACAAGAAGAAAGAAAAGTTAGAGAAATTATAGGAAATTCCAGAGAAGACTTCGCAGAAGGAAGGTCTCCAGAATTTGAACTTCGTCGGAATATCAGAACAACTCAGATTGGCACTTCACCATGGAGGAGCGATATAACCATTGGAAGGATTATGACCATTAGACCGACGCTCCAGAATGGTCAGAAGGAAGTTATGACCAAAAATATTTCCATTGGATCATTGGGACCGCGCCATAATGGATGGAACTGCATTGATTAAGGCTTTTCGACCCGTTGGAAGAAACCGTTATGACATTGACTATTTATCCCGTTGCACGTTGTATCGAGAACACTTTTGCAAATAGTGATTCTTTGAGCCCACGGAGAGCTGACTATTACCTCACTGTATTTACTGTGAATTTTCCACCTGTTCTATTGCATTGAGTGGTTGTTCATCAACATGAGTTATCCGATCTCGAGCGTGCATGTCGGACAAACTGAGCGTAGTATAAAAGTCAGTAGAGGAAATCCTAATCGATCTAATGGCTGAAAATGTAATGTCCGTAGGGATTCAAGCTTCATCGACGAGAGGAGTACAAGCCTCCCCATTGACTGCTCGGGGATCTGGACCATCTCGAGCTGCGACTGAGAAACACACCAAGCATCACGATGACTTGGTGAATGTGAAGCTAATCCCATCAATCCTACCCGATTACATCCCACCTCTGGACGACATGGTGAGTTGTGATAGCATCCCGAGGGACTTCAACTACACTTTGATCACTGCATATCTCTCAAAGGGGATATGCACAGGGAAGCCTCAGCTGGATAAGATTCTGAAGTTGAAGATCAGTGAATTCAACCTAGGATATCATAAGAATGACAACATGCTCGCCCCTCATAGTTATTTGATCAGGCTGAAGGGGAAGGAGTTGACCATGGACTATGGACATCGCATAGTCCACTATTCTAAATGTAATGAAAATGCCCCATTTTGGAAGGCACTAGGAGGTTAACACGTGCGTTAAGCTCCCACTGTCAAGCTTCCATGGCAGTTATATGTGGTTGGATAGACGCATCACCATCGATCTAGCACTAATCCATCGGATCATTGGATTGAGCATGCATGGACCAAACCTGCAAGACTTTTACCCAGGAAAGGCTGTAGACCACGCCCTGGCACAGAAGATTAAAGATACCTACAGTGATGTGGAGAACGGGAAGCGAGGCTATAAGGTAGCCTCCATCTAGAATGGTGCAGTGCACCTTGCTTGCCAGTTGATTGCTGGTAAGCTAGTCTGGAAGAACAAACCCACACAGGTCATGGGGTTTTTTGTTGACCTCGCAGAAAAATGCATGGAGGGGCTACAAATGAACTGGGAAATCTACTTAGTTAACTAGTTAGAACAAGACTAGTGCAAAGCTTAGGATAAGGGATATGAGTTCCATTTCAGTTGGTTGTTGATCCTCATCGCGTTCATTGATTGGGAGATATCGTAAGGTGTGACCTTCCCTGAAATAGAGCCATCTGAACCCTTGGCCGTGAAGTTCACCATGCTCTGGTATTTGAGCGATATGGGGAAACAATGGCAGTCAAACACAATGTTACACACCTATTACCTACAATTGAAGAGGGATATTGAGTCTCTCCCTCATATGACGTCGAACACCCTGCATAGGTTTATGCCATTTGTGAAGTTCCACGCAGACAGACATTTTATCTATATCACTACGCAGAGATGAACACAAAGAAGTACTACAGATTTATTACAAGATCACAGAGGAGGACATAGAAGAAATTACTAAGGAATGGCCAGTAGAGCTCCTTATCCCTTTTGACCCCGCAAAACTATCTGATGCCGACCTAATCGGAAGTTCGGTGGTCACTCACAAAGAGTATGATACACCTGGAAGTAGTAGAAGGAAGAAGAAGAAAGAAATAGAGAAACTGAGTAGTGCATCAGAAGAAACTACTTCAGAATTTCCTGAAGGAGGAGGTGATGATGAAGTAAACAAGGAAGAGGACAAGGGAGAAGAGGATAAGAAGAAGCAAGGTGAAGTAACACCACCTCAGAATCCCCCTGATGAAACAGAGATGTCTAAGAAGAGGAAGGTTTCCCTCATGAAACCCACATCGCGGAAGAATTCCAAAGCTAGTAAACCATAGATGGAGACTGTGCTCACGATGGACGACATTGACCTAATCATCACTACTGTCTCAGATACCTCAGAAGATATTTTACAGTGTAGTGAAGCAAAACAATAGACCATGTAAGAAAGGATTGAAACAGAGTTGAGAGGGGTAAAACAGGCCCTTCATTCCAGCCATGCAGTGTCCACTACACCCTCTCCATCAGAAGAAATAGAGTTGGGAGATGAGCCTACCCAACTCCACAAACTAGCTGATGCAACCGAAGTTCACCTTCGTCGTGTTTAATAAGAAAAAGAGCAGGCCACAGAGTCCCTGAAGCAAGTACAAGAGGAGGCCATAGAGAAATGTAGGGTTGTGCAACAGGAGAAGGATGACCTCCAAACAACGTTCGAAGAGGAGAAAGCACAGATCCAACAAGATAAAGAATAACTTCTCACGAAGTAAGTTGGAGTGAAAGAAGCAGTCAACAGAGCACTTCGCTCTGTGACAGGCTTAGAAAAAATGGAAGAAGACCCAGTATAAAATCAAGTGGAAAATCTTGTTGAATCCAGTCAGCAGTTTCAATAGAGAATAGTAGATCTAGAGCTATAAACAATACCAAACACTCTGCAGAACGTGCAAGACCAGAGAGAAGCCATTTCCCAAAGCGCAGTTGAGAGAATCAAAGCATTAGCCCAGGAATGTAAACAACTTAGAAGTTGAAGTGCGCAAACTTATGAGAACCTTACCAAGGACCTTGAACTGAAGACACTGGAGTCACAACTCTAGGAGGCAAAGCAACAACAATACAGGCGCACTTGAAGCTCCTATCAGGAGTTGAGAGGATGAAAAGATCCCAGGAAAAATACATTGTTCAGCAACAGGTGCATGCCATATAGAGCAAAGTCATGCTAGTGAATCAGAGGCTCCAACCCATCCAGGATGAAGCTTGCCAACTATTTGAGGAGATTGAAGGACAAGGAGAAGAGCTGGAACAAGTAGTCACTGTAGTCGAACAACGCTTGGAAGGACCTATGAACGAGGGAGTTCTTCAAGAGCTCATTGAGTAGGAGGCCCTAGCGAAGAAGCATATCGAAGTAGCTCGAGCCAAGATCGAGGATTTTGAGGCAAATCTACCTAGATCAGAATGACTCGGGATGAGTCATAGGTGAGTGATGGGGGGCTATTGGCCCTTGAAAAGGTTTTGTGGAAACGTTGGTCATGTTTGACAAATTTTGGGACTTCGACAGGCTAGTCGAAGGTGGAGTGCAAGTTGAAGTGGAGATCGCATGATATCAACCACTTGTTTATGGATTTTTGGGTTTTGGGTTTATGTAATGGGTATGGGGATGTCGGCCCATGGGTTTACCCATGTTTAGGCCCCTTTGTAATGTATAAATAGAAATCTAAGCGATGCAAGAAAGGGGGTATTTGAGTCAGTTGTAAGCCAATGAGCTAAGTGCAAGTGATAGTTGTAAATCCTTTGTGCATACTATGTTGAGAACTTGCAAAGCTAAGTGCAAGTAATTGTAGGAAGGGATTTGTGCTATAACCTAGCTTGGGGAAGCAGGATTTGGCAAAGTGCGTGCAGATCTCTTGTCCTATGCGGAGTAGAATTTTGTGGCTCTGTGCATGTAGATGATTGACAGAAGACAATAAAGAGAAGAAGAGTTGGTGGACGTAGCCCCAGGCTGGGGGTGAACCACGTATATCTTGTGTTATGATCGCTTTGTGCATTATGGTTGTGATATTGTCCATATGATTTATGTTGTGTGCTTACCTTCGTGAATGTTTAAATACATCTAATATGATAGCTTAGTTCTTAGCCATGTGAATGAATGCTAGATCTGATTTATCTCTATATGCTAAGTGCTTGAATGTGTTATATCTTGGTGAATACTGCGAGGCTCTGTAATTAGGGTTTTATCTGTGTTGTGAATAAGGGTTAAGTACTAATGCATGATAACTGCTAAGTGATCTGTTAGAGTGCTGTAATCATAGATCTGTGTCCCAACTAGGTTGCAGACACTTGAGTCATGCAACCACCCCTGCCTCTACCTCGGGTAAGACTTCATCTACTTCACAAGTGTTTCCGAAAGAGCCAATAGTTAGGGTTTTGTTGGTGCATTGTTGAATCATTGAACCTCGGGTCTACCCTTGTGCCAATTTCCATGTCCCCATTCATACAGTGCATGTGTCAAATTCGTACTGTGTCAAATCAGCCTAAAAATGCCAAAAATGAGTGACACATGTCAACTCCTCATGCTTCCACATGTCCCTACTGACGTCATGTTGACATAATGTGACACATCATGCTAATGTACTATTGATTTCAATAGTACGACCTATTGACTGTTGAATTTGATGTTTTTTTCCTATTTGGGAAATCAATCAAAACACGATAACTTTCTCATATGGTGTCCATTTTTAGAAAAAAAACATATATGGCCAGAATCGGCGCGACGAGCTCGATGCAATGGTGTCGGTTTCATCCAATTCTGATAACTTTTATTTTTAGGCCTTCCTGGATCCATTTGGATCATGCACACTTAGATACAAATACACATTCAATTTTCTTCAAAATTTACAAAACAATTCACGTACTCCTCCCACATGGTCTCCTCATGCTCCCACGCGATGTATTTAGGACTGTAGTAGGTCCACTAGACCTTTACCAGGTCGATAGATTTGTTCTTGAGCGCTTTGAATTTCTGATCTAGGATGCACACAAGTTCCACTTGAAAGTCTCGTTTTTGATCCACCTAGACAATCAATTACATGGTTAAGATCATGCACGATTTCTTCAATAAAGACACATGGAACAAATTATGAATTCTCATGGATGTAGGCAATGAAAGCATGTATCCAACTGGGCCTATCTTCTCTAGAACTTCAAAGGGCCCACAATATCTTGTTTCCAACTTTGGGCAACTCTCCAATCTTAATGATATCCTTTTTGCCTTAATTTTAAAAACACATGCTCACCCATTTTGAATTCTCTACGTATATTGATTTTTTCTGCATAAATATTTTCCCTATCCTATGCAACCTTTAAATTCTTCCTAGTATTTACCGTCTTCTCTTACATTTCCCTTAGTAATTTTGGCCAAATAACGTCCATGCAAGGCTTCAAATGAGCTCATATTCAATGATGCATGATACCCATTATTGTAAGCAAATTCAACTAGATGAATGTAGTGTTCCCACTTGGAAGGATTGTCCATTCCATACACTCTCAACATATCTTCAATTATCCATTTATTCCTCTCTTTTTGTCCATTTGAATCTATATTATATGCTATATTGAAATTGTAATTAGTCTCAAATCCCTTAAACAACCCCTTCCAAAAGTTACAAGTGAACTTGGGATCTTTATCTGACATTATTTCCTTAGGCACACCATGTAGCCCAACAATTTCCTTCATATAGATCTATGCAATATTGGTTTCCTTGTGAGTTGTTTTCACTAGAATAAATTTTGTAACCTTCGTAAGCTTCTCCACCACTACCATGATGAATCATGTTGCCTTGTTGTTCTTGGAAATTTGGTTATGAAATCTATTGTAACTACCTCCCACTTCAATTCAAGAATGGGTAATATATGTAACAATCTTGCTAGATCCCTATGTTCAGTGTTCATCTTTTGACATTCCATGCACCCAACTATGTAATCATCCATGTCCTTCTTCATTCTAGGCCAGAAGTATTGGCTTCTTATTGTTGCAATTGTCTTTTGGTACCTTGGATGTCGAACATATGGTACATCATGCATCTCTTTTATCACTGTATTTATCAATTCCTAGGTGTTATGAAAATAAAATTTGTCCCTGAATAAGAGAATTCCATCGTATTTTAGCATGTAATCCTTAAACTTTAGCGGTACATTTTCCTGTTATAAGCCTTATGTAATTTGTGCATAATGTTGATCTGATGCTACAACTCCAAAAAAAAATCTTTTTAAATATGAGAAATACATGGTAATGGTTGCATCATGCATTTCACTCACCCTTTTGTTGAGTGAATCAACCACTTTATTCTCTTTTCCCTTGATGTTCTTGATATCAAAGTTGTATTCACTGAGAAATTTTAGTTCTCTAGTCTATCTGGAATTCAGTGTTGGCTACTCAAACAAGTGTTTCAAACCACTATGGTATGTATTCAGCTTAAATTTTCTACCCATGAGATAATTCCTCCACATTTTTAAGGCATGAACTATGGTTGCAAACTGTAAGTCATGAGTAGCATAATTTATTTTATGCTCCTTAATATTCCTTGACTCATAACATATGACATGCCCATTATGCATAGGGACTCCCCCAAGAACTTCCTTGCATGCATATATGCACACCCAAAAAAAAATCATTTGGATATGCAACCTTTAGAATAGGTGCACTAGTCAACAATTCCTTTAAATGTTGGAAATTCTTCTCACATTTGGAAGTCCATTCAAACTTTGTTCCCTTATTCTGCAATGAAGTGATTGGATGTGCAACCTTGGAGAAATATTCAATGAATCTCTTGTAATATCCACCCAAACCCATAAAGGATCTCACTATTGTTGGCAGCCAAACTTTTGAGTTAATCCTGCGTGCATCCACAAATGAAGTTGTGCACACTCATTCCTAGTTTTGTGCACATTCCTTCCAAGTTTTGTATGTGCCCATTCCATTTTTGTATGCACCCAAGATAAATGTGCAAAGAATGACAAGAAGTGTGTGTTGAACCAAATTTTGATATTTCATGCCAAGTCTGAGGCCTATCAAATGCATGTTAGTCCAAGTTTTGATGTGCACCGGAAATTAGGAAGACACACGCCAGAATCCATAAAGGAATCATTGGGAAATATTTTCAAATGATTACTGCCAAAAACACAAGGGAACATGGAGTTGAAGAAAGATGAGATGGAAAGGAAGTTAATATTTCCATGATTCCAAAAGGCTACGTGGATTGTAGGCATGTGCTAGAAGCATGCAAGGAAATTTGTTAGTAAAGCGAGTGGAGAAAAGAAGAAAGAGACATAGTTTCTAAGCAGAGAAAGCTATAAAAGGACATTGTGATATCAAAACGAGAGTTAGAGAGTTAGAGACTTGCTAGAATATTGATTGATTCATTATTTGTTTTGTTTCGAGCTCACTCCGAGATTTTGTAATGTTGTAATGCTTCTAAATATAAGCATGAGCCTATCATAGGTATGAGATTTAAGGAATGTGCATGGCGCAATATGTTGTAAATATGGAGAAATATATAAAGAATATATGAAACTTTGTTATTGTTAAATATAGTCTTCTGAATGTATACTTGTGTCTTATGGAATTGAAGGAATAATAAAGTTGCAATAGTTTTGATTTATTGTGTGTCATTCATGTGTTATTTGGATATGCATTTATTGTTTTAATTAACAATCAATAGTAAATTAAGGCCAATGGAGTGTATGAATTCCATATTGAATGGATACCTGTGTATTTAATCCTTCATCCCTGTCACATGACCAGATGGTCTATGTGATCCTCATTGCTTCTTGGGTGAGACCTTATTCTACCTTGGATGGAGATTAATATATTGTTTCTTTGGGGGTTTTGTTGGTCGAATTTATATGAACCCTTGGTATAAAATCAATATAATTAGTAAGGATGCATGCAAGCATGAAACAATGCCAATAAATGGTTATGTTTCTGAGACCTAAAAGCCTTGTAGGGAATGATGAAAGAAAGAGATGAGGTAGTATCCATCTCGGGAGGAAATTCAATACTGGCTAACTGTAAAGGAAAATGAGTTTTCCCTGTGGGAAACTCAAGGTATAAGAGTGAATGTGTAGAGATGGAAAGAGAAATACATTTATATTGATATGCATGAGATATTCTTGACTGAATTCCCCCTTTTTTTGTATGAATGGCTGAAAAGAAAAACTTCTACCAATTCTATTGTGTGGCCTTTAGAACTGGTGGTTTGGGATCAATCCATGCTTGATAGATTGAGGGTGTTGGAAAATAAGTGGACTCGGGTCATTGACTTCTGGTTTTCCCGAGTAAAATAAGGCTATATTATTGAATTTTTGTGGACTACATTGATTTTTTTAGTGAGGCTAGAAGAAAATTGGTGGAAGCTTTGAGGAAACAAATGCCATAAGAGATTCCAATATGGATCAATATATTATTTGTAGAGAAAGGGTTGATGCACATGGAGCTCAAAAAAATGGTTGAGTAGATTCACCTAGTGTTGGGGGTGCATTGCAAGGATGAGGGAAAATGAGAGAGGAAGTGGATCTGTTGAAGAGGATCCAGAAATTGTTGAGATGAGGTGAGCAATGGGATAGACCTAGAGGATTGTAGAAGAGAGAGAGCCAAGATATAACACACGAAGAGTTGAGCAAAGAAGGAAAGTGGAGCAGAGAGGTGCAAAATAGAGTGAAAGGGGCACGCGATGAGGGATTGGTCCTGAGATGAAGAGAAAAGAGACCACACCAGGAGGAAGCATGGAAGAATGCATTGTACCAGAGTGGAGCACAAGAGAAGATATGCCCCTGAAGAGGCACAATGTCAAAAGTAGGGTCTCTAGTAGGGATGCCAATAGTAGTAGTAGTAGTCTCAAGGGCCTAGGTGATGAAGTCTGAGCCCCTTGGAAGTAGTGGGATGTTGAAACCTCGAAAGAAGATGAGTTGTAGAGTGAAGGTGAGGAAGAAATGAAGGAAGGAAAATGATCCCCTAGCGGTGTGGGAGAAGAATTGGAAATTATAGATTGTCTTGCGTGACCGCAATTAGGAAAATCTTTGGGTCCCCTCACAAGAAATTCTAGAAGGATATGGACGTACCCCCCATTTAAACCACCACCCTTGTGGGTTTGTAATCAGGAAGAAAGAACAACATATAGTGAAGTGATTGGAGTAGGAGGAAGAGTAGAAGAAGACATAAGAGAATATTAAAGTGAAGAAGAAGGAGAATCCAATGCCACTTTACCAAGAGGGGTATCAATAGAAAGGAGTTTGACAACCAACATCAATATCAGAGGATTTGGTTTGAGAGTGATGATGGTAAATTAGGATTGCACCCTAAGGCTACCCGTGTTCCAAAGAATGGGTAAATATGATGCAAAACAACATTGGTTCATGTGTGGATAAATATGGTCTATGAAGAGGATCATAGACAAAGAAACAAAGATCACACACTGAGAAACCATTTCTAGGGAAAGATCCTTTACATGGTACATGAAATACAAGGCCACTATGCCACTTGAGTAGACGAAGTATCTGACGGAGATAAAAAGGGATTTACTGAAGGAATTTCAAAATCCTAATTCTGAATCTCGATGTATTACTGAGATCAAGGAGATTAAGTAAAAACAAGGAGAAACCATGTGGGATTATGACCAATGGTTTAATATTTTATTGGATAGCATGAAATTCCAAATCCAAGACTTGCAACACTGAAAATGGTCTATTGTGGGGTTTCTTCCCCATATCTAAGTCCCACTGACCCAACAAAAAGTGACAACTCAAGTGGAGGTCGTAGAAATTGCAATGTGCCTTGAAGCTATGCTAGGAGGGGTAGAGACATCGACAAGATTGGCATATATGTAGTTGTATCTAGCAAACCTAAAGATACAATTACAATATATGGAGAAGATGAAATTTATGTGCGATGATGTATGGTGTACCACCTATCACACTGAGGGGCATCATAGGGATGAGTTCCATGTACTTCTAAATTATGTGGCGATAGGCGTGATGAGTCCATTCCCAATTGGACAGTCGAAACAGTGTGAGATATGCCACCAATGGGGCCATGTACCACCCCACTACCCAACTTTGCAGAAGTATCAAAAGACACATTATACTTCTTTCTATGAGTCAGAGGGACATCATGTTAATAATTGTTGGTCACTCCAGCTAATGCAAGACAATACCTACGATGCATTATAGGCATAGGAGGAACATAAGGGTGGTGATCATGGAAGTGTTGAAAGAGGAATATACCAAGGAGGTACCAAAGGAGGATATGGGTGCGGTCGCAGCCAAGGATATGGCACAGGGGGAGGTATACCTACCACTTGTTTCAATTGTGGAGAAATTGGCCATGTATCAAGGTTTTATACTAAACCACACATGTTTTGTGCATACTACTACAGTCCTAAACATGTCATAGAGGACTATCATGAATTAGTGAAGAAGTGGGAAGAAAAGAAGATGCATTGCAACATGGTTCATGCAGAGCCATGCAAAAACAAGAAGAAAGATGAAGAAGTCGATTTCCAAGTAGTAATCCTTGGAGGAGAGAAAAAAGGAAGGGACTTTGAGCAAGTGAAGAGATTAGGTCATAAGTTAGAGGGGAATATAAAAAGGGTAGCACAAACCCCTCCTAAGTTTGATGCTACCCAACAAAAGAAGTTTATGCATGATGTGCGTAAATCTATTGAAGAAGAAAAAGAACTAAAATAGTTTTAATGCACAACACAAATATCACTCAACGAAGCTTAGATCCATGAAGAAATGCAACGGGCGACACATAGGTCATTACAGTAGACCTAGGTATGGAAAGAAGTGGATAGGGCGACACAAAGGTCACTATAAGAGACTCGCTCCTGGGAAGAGTTATAACATGCAACACAAATATCCTTGGAGGAAGCTCGCATGCATGGAGAAATACAGTGTGTGACACAACAGTCATTGGAATACGCTCACAAATAGGACAAGTTATAATGCATTGATTAAAGAGTGCTTGAAGAACAACACCTTGAGGAGTTAGAACACACAACACACATAGAATCCTTGCATGACTTGGGTCACAAGGAAGAACATGAGGATCAAGTAAGTACCTTCTTGCATTATTGTTTGTGATTTTTGAAGAATCCAGATGCTGCAATTAATTTGACACAAATTTTAGCTACTTTCATGAGGGAACAAGGAGGGGAGGAAACCGTATCAACCCCTCTGCCAGAAAGAGATATGTTCCAATTTAATAAGAAAAAACATACAGGGCACAAATTCAAGATGACAACAAAATGGGTTGGCTATGACATGGATGGAGTCATGTTGGATCTAGGTTCTAATATGAATATTCTATCAGAGAAGTCATGGGAGGTGATGGGTAAATGACAATTGATCTGGTCATCCATCCAATTGCGGTTGGTGAACCAATACAATATCTACCCCATAGGAAGACTTGAGTAGGTGGAAGTAAATATAGAAGGGGTAAATACAATGGCTTATTTTGAATTCATATAGATTACATATGAATCTGACCCATAGCCTGCACTGTTGGGAATTGACTGAGCCTTCGACAATAATGCAATCTTGAATTTGAAGAAGAGGAAGATGTCCTTTGAAATTGATACCCTGCACTTGGTCTCATGTCTGGATCCATATGAAGGAGAGAAATACAATTAGATAATGGATGAAGGTGTGTGAAAATTGGCTATTGAAAACATGTATAAGATCATAAGGTGCAAGGAGGATTGCATAAACTCCATTGCATATGGAGAATTAAGCTACATAAGTTTCAAGTCTTCTGACATGGATTCTGAGGATGCCATCAAAAGGTGGAAGTAGAATTTGTATGAGGTCTTAAAAAGGAGGCACATGCGTATCTCTATAGAAGGGTGTGAGGAATTATTTGGATAATATCAGTACGATGGCTCAGAACCAGTGGACACATTTATTGCATGGATACAACACATTCTAAAACATCACAGGGCTTGCACACTTGACACAGTGGTCATAGGAATTCTTGCACGATGGTGGGCCACACATCAGGAACCTTATCATGAATGGGTAGCTATCGAGGCATCCATGGAGGAAAGGTTCTAACCATATATAGAGTTTTTTCGATACGCTTTCCCTTACAAGACAAAATGGATAGCGAAGCAACGGTGTAGGGAACATAGTCAATTTATGAATTTTCGACGTGTACGACATAACAAGCACCCTATATCCCAAGATTCCTGCTTCTCCAATGAGAATACCAAGTGGACACACAAACCTAAAAGGGACATGGATAATATATCCATAACTCACAAACAAATATTCCCTACACAACTCCTCCCCAACCCCATTAAGAGAACAAATGACTTGGGCATCACTACAAGGGAACTAGTCAATAAATGGATCTTAGAAAAATTGGCCTAACCTGGTCTCATACCTCCCTAGAGGAATATTATTGGTTTCACCCACGTGAGAAAACATGGTGACCCACTAGGGGCCACTGCATCCACATAAGCTACAATTGAAGAATCTTTGTAGTGCACATGAATATGTTTGTCTCCCCCGGAGATTAAAACTCACCCATGTGTCAGGCCTTCTAAGATATCATTAATTTAGAAGATTTGTCAGTGACAACATATTTTTAATCATAATGGTTGATGTGGAATGTATTTATACCACATCAAGTTCCTCCCACTTTGGGAATATAGGATCATTAATGCCATTGGCAAGAGGACGATTCACTCAATTTAGAGTAAGGGTGGAGTTAATTACAGGGACTAGCACAAAGCACAACATTAATGCAACCATGGATGGTCAACATACAACATGGAAAATCTAATGGAAAAAATGGGACATGGTACCATCCAACTCCCATAAAATATGGGACAATAACTCTGCATTCATGACAACCCAGATGTCATTATAGCTTCCTCCTTTTAAGAAGTGTTAAAATATTGTGTAACTGCAAAGAATAGTCTTATCCCCTTTTGTGGATAAAGATAAAATATATTTATTATTGATTAGATCAATCCCAGGGATTATTCATGTCGAGCATTGTAGTTGACCAAATTCCCTTTTGTAGATTGGTAAAACCCTAACTGTAATAAGCATAATGAGAAGTCGCCCCCCAGATTAAAGGTGGTTATAACCACCCAGAATGAGAAGTCAGCCCTGCCAGTCAAAAGACACTTATGTTCACACCTACCAGATTGTATAAATAAGAGAGGCCAGCACCTCATTTACACACACTCACTTGTTCATCAGAGCGCAATTTTGGAGCTGCAGTTAGAGAAGAAGGAAGAGATAGAGAGGCACATCTTTGGGAGAGGAATTTGTTTGTTGCTTGGTTCATTGTCTTGGCATTGTATTGGCTATCTATATTAAGGAAGTTTTACTGGGTTTTCTTCCCCATCAGGGTTTCTCTGGATAAATGTTGTGTACTCTTGTGATTGTGTTTCTCTTAGTGATATTATCTATGCTATTGTTATATAGTAAATTGAAAGTAACCTAATAATAGAAAAAACTTTAACATTGTTTAAGAGCTAAGCTGAAGAGAGCATCTTTCACAAGAAAAAGAAAAATTTCATTGTTGTCGTACATGCAGATTAGGGATTTTTATTGAAGAAGAATTTCATCCCCAAATCCATCTAGAAAGGTGCACCCTACCTCAAGGAACATTTTGGCATCCTCAGCGAAATTTTTCAGTGGCTAGATCTCCCGGAAAGTGAAACCCTATTTTTCACAAAGTACCAGAAGTACCAAAAAACCAGAAGTACCAGTGTATCAGAAGTACCAGAAAACCAGAAGCACCAGTCCATAAATCTGCAAATCATTTTTGGAGGGGTAAAAGTTGGATTTTCTGAAATCTAAACACACCAGGCTACTCACCTTAGTCCAGTGCATCTTTTGGTGAGTTCAGTTTTCAAATCAAAGAAATTTGTTTTTTTCTATTATTTCTATAGCCTAGAGGGCTAGGGTTTCTACTACAAAAAATAATTTCTACCAACATGAGGGTAGAAGATAGGATGGAAGGATCTAGAAACTTTAGATCTTGGAGGCATAGGTTTCATATGCTTCTAGATGAGAATGATCTCCTATAACATGTTACAGTGGGTGTACTAGAACCAGATGAAGAAGAGCAAAAGACCAAGCACAAGAAGAATGAAAAGAAAGAAAAGAGAATCATGTCATATTCAGTAAAGGATCACTTGATCCCTCATATTTCCGAACTACAGATAGCAAGGCAAATGTATGAAGCACTCAACAGGTTATATGAAAGCAAAGACATTAGCCAGAATCTTTCCTTAATAAATCAGCTTTGTAATATGAAGATGGAAAACTCAGAATCTGTCACATCCTATCTTATGAGAGTTTCTCAAATCAGATATTAGCTTGCAGCTATTGGAGATGTCATTAGTGACAAATATCTTGTAACCACAACCCTAAATGGGTTTCCAACATTTTGGATTCCTTTTGTACAAGGAGTGTGTGCAAGAAGCAATTTACCCAAGTTTGATAAGTTATGGGCAGATTGCACACACGAAGAATCTAGACTTGCAGACAATAGAAGAGATTAATTGTTGATGAAGAGGAAGCTCTTACAACTCAAAATAACAAAAGAAGTTCCTTTAGGAAGAACAATAAATAAGCTAACTCTGTAAGAGTTCCAGATAAGAATAAAGATGTTTCAAAGATTAGATGCCACAACTGTCAAAAGTTGGGACACTTTTCCTATGACTGTCCTCAAGGAAAAGGGAAAAGAAAGTATCAAGCACATGTGGCAGAGGAAGAGGAATATCCTCACTCAAAGAAAGCTTTAGCAAAAATTGAGGGTTATGTACTTTAAGTTGAATATAGTTGATCTGAAGAAAGATAGCAAATGGTGGAGTCCATGGAGCCTCCCCACACAAAAACAAAAGATAAGTATTCATGTTTATTTATAGTATCTTGTTTACTTTAATATTTTATCATAACAAGTTAGATATTTTTGTGAGAATGTTAATTAACCTTGTTTTACTTC
>ML813672.1:22397-44743 GCA_009831015.1 Picea engelmannii
GGGGGATGTTAGGATATTTAGACACTTAGGAGTTAGTTAAGATCTACTTGGTCTAATATGTCATTAGGTAAAAGTGTGTTTCTTTAGTATGCATTAGTATGCATTTGTAGTTAGGAAATCCGATGGTCACGATATGTTCCCGAAATAGAGTGATCTGACGGTTCATACTCTCCTTGATCTTAACGGCCATTGATCCGTGGCTTAACACCTGATTGGTCCATGATCTCTATTTAAAGAGCATGGAGGGTCATTTGTCGATGATTGATTGTGAGAAACTCTCTTGTAAAATCTCTCTGTAATCTTTTTTATTTTCATTAATAAACTGCTCCAAGTGGCCGCGTTGGCTAGGACCGTGGATGTTTCCCCGTAGGGGTTTTACCACGTGAAAACATCGGTGTGTTGATCTTTGATCTGTTTATGTGAGTGGTTACTGAAGGTGTTCATCCTCTGTTGGAATACCTGTGTTCTCGAACACCACTGAACCAACAAAAAGTGACAACTCAAGTGGAGGTCGTAGAAATTGCAATGTGCCTTGAAGCTATGCTAGGAGGGGTAGAGACATTGACAAGATTGGCATAGATGTAGTTGTAGCTAGAAAACCTGAAGATACAATTACGATATATGGAGAAGATGAAATTTATGTGCGATGATGTATGGTGTACCACCTATCACATTAAGGGGCATCGTAGGGATGAGTTCCATGTACTTCTAAATTATGTGGCGATAGGCATGACGAGTCCATTCCCAATTGGACAGTCGAAACAGTGTGAGATATGCCACCAATGGGGTCATGTACCACCCCACTACCCAACTTTGCAGAAGTATCAAAAGACACATTATACTTCTTTCTATGAGTCAGAGGGACATGATGTTAATAATTGTTGGTCACTCCAGCTAATGCAAGACAATACCTACGATGCATTATAGGCATAGGAGGAACATAAGGGTGGTGATCATGGAAGTGTTGAAAGAGGAATATACCAAGGAGGTCCCAAAGGAGGATACGGGTGCGGTCGCAGCTAAGGATATGGCACAGGGGGAGGTATACCTACCACTTGTTTCAATTGTGGAGAAATTGGCCATGTATCAAGGTTTTATACTAAACCACACATGTTTTGTGCATACTACTACAATCCTAAACATCTCATAGAGGACTATCATGAATTAGTGAAGAAGTGGGAAGAAAATAAGATGCATTGCAACATGGTTCATGCAGAGCCATGCAAAAACAAGAAGAAAGATGAAGAAGTCGATTTCCAAGTAGTAATCCTTGGAGGAGAGAAAAAAGGAAGGGACTTTGAGCAAGCGAAGATATTAGGTCAGAAGTTAGAGGGGAAGATAAAAAGGGTAGCACAAACCCCTCCTAAGTTTGATGCTACCCAACAAAAGAAGTTTATGCATGATGTGTGTAAATCTATTGAAGAAGAAAAAGAACTAAAATAGTTTTAATGCACAACACAAATATCACTCAAGGAAGCTCAGATCCATGAAGAAATGCAACAGGCGACACATAGGTCATTACAGTAGACCTAGGTATGGAAAGAAGTGGATAGGGCGACACAAAGGTCACTATAAGAGACTCGCTCCTGGGAAGAGTTATAGCATGCAACACGAATATCCTTGGAGGAAGCTCGCATGCATGGAGAAATACAGTGTGTGACACAACAGTCATTGGAATAAGCTCACAAATAGGACAAGTTACGATGCATTGATTAAAGAGTGCTTGAAGAACAACACCTTGAGGAGTTAGAACACACAACACACGTAGAATCCTTGCACGACTTGGGTCACAAGGAAGAACCTGAGGATCAAGTAAGTACCTTCTTGCATTGTTGTTTGTGATTTTTGAAGAATCCAGATGCTGCAATTAATTTGACACGAATTTTAGCTACTTTCATGAGGGAACAAGGAGGGGAGGAAACCATATCAACCCCTCTGCCAGAAAGAGATATGTTCCAAGTTAATAAGAAAAAACATACAGGGCACAAATTCAAGATGACAACAAAATGGGTTGGCTATGACATGGATGGAGTCATGTTGGATCTAGGTTCTAATATGAATATTCTACCAAAGAAGTCATGGGAGGTGATGGGTAAATGACAATTGATCTAGTCATCCATCCAATTGCGGTTGGTGAACCAATACAATATCTACCCCATAGGCGGACTTGAGTAGGTGGAAGTAAATATAGAAGGGGTAAATACAATGGCTTATTTTGAATTCATATAGATTACATATGAATCTGACCCATATCCTGCACTGTTGGAAATTGACTGAGCCTTCGACAATAATGCAATCTTGAATTTGAAGAAGAGGAAGATGTCCTTTGAAATTGATACCCTGCACTTGGTCTCATGTTTGGATCCATATGAAGGAGAGAAATACAATGAGATAATGGATGAAGGTGTGTGAACATTGGCTATTGAAAACATGTATAAGATCATAAGGTGCAAGGAGGATTGCATAAACTCCATTGCATATGGAGAATTAAGCTACATAAGTTTCAAGTCTTCTGACATGGATTTTGAGGATGCCATCAAAAGGTGGAAGTAGAATTTGTATGAGGTCTCAAAAAGGAGGCACATGCGTATCTCTATAGAAGGGTGTGAGGAATTATTTTGATAATATCAGTACGATGGCTCAGAACTAGTGGACACATTTATTGCATGGATACAACACATTCTAAAACATCACAGGGCTTGCACACTTGACACAATGGTCATAGGAATTCTCTCACGATGGTGGGCCACACATCAGGAACCTTATCATGAATGGGTAGCTATCGAGGCATCCATGGAGGAAAGGTTCTAACCATATATAGATTTTTTTTGATACGCTTTCCCTTACAAGACAAAATGGATAGCGAAGCAACGGTGTAGGGAACATAGTCAATTTATGAATTTTCGACGTGTACGGCATAACAAGCACCCTATATCCCAAGATTCTTGCTTCTCCAATGAGAATACCAAGTGGCCACACAAACCTAAAAGGGACATGGATAATATATCTATAACTCACAAAAAAATATTCCCTACACAACTCCTCCCCAACCCCATTAAGAGAACAAATGACTTGGGCATCACTACAGAGGAACTAGTCAATAAATGGATCTTAGCAAAATTGCCCTAACCTGGTCTCATACCTCCCTAGAGGAATATTATTGGTTTCACCCACGTGAGAAAACATGGTGACCCACTAGGGGCCACTGCATCCACATAAGCTACAATTGAAGAATCTTTGCAGTGCACATCAATATGTTTGTCTCCCCCGGAGATTAAAACTCACCCATGTGTCAGGCCTTCTAAGATATCATTAATTTAGAAGATTTGTCAATGACAACATATTTTTAATCATAATGGTTGATGTGGCATGTATGTATACCACATCAAGTTCCTCCCACTTTGGGAATATAGGCTCATTAATGCCACTGGCAAGAGGACGATTCACTCAATTTAGAGTAAGGGTGGAGTTAATTACAGGGACTAGCACAAAGCACAACATTAATGCAACCATGGATGGTCAACATACAACATGAAAAATCTAATGGAAAAAATGGGACATGGTACCATCCAACTCCCATAAAATATGGGACAATAACTCTGCATGCATGACAACCCAGACGTCATTCTAGCTTCCTCCTTTTAAGAAGTGTTAAAATATTGTGTAACTGCAAAGAATAGTCTTATCCCCTTTTGTGGATAAAGATAAAATATATTTATTATTGATTAGATCAATCCCAGGGATTAATCATGTCGGGCATTGTAGTTGACCAAATCCCCTTTTGTAGATTGGTAAAACCCTAACTATAATAGGCATAATGAGAAGTCGGCCCCCAGATTAAAGGTGGTTATAACCACCCAGAATGAGAAGTCGGCCCTGCCAGTCAAAAGACACTTATGTTCACACCTACCAGATTGTATAAATAAGAGAGGCCAACACCTCATTTACACACACTCACTTGTTCATTAGAGCGCAATTTTGGAGTTGCAGTTAGAGAATAAGGAAGAGATAGAGAGTCACATCTTTGGGAGAGGAATTTTTTTGTTGCTTGGTTCATTGTCTTGGCATTGTATTGGCTATCTATATTAAGGAAGTTTTACTGGGTTTTCTTCCCCATCAGGGTTTCTCTGGATAAATGTTGTGTACTCTTGTGATTGTGTTTCTCTCAGTGATCTTATCTATGCTATTGTTATATATTAAATTGAAAGTAACCTAATAATAGAAAAAACTTTAACATTGTTTAAGAGCTAAGCTGAAGATAGCATCTTTCACAAGAAAAAGAAAAATTTCATTGTTGTCGTACATACAGATTAGGGATTTTTATTGAAGAAGAATTTCAGCCCCAAATCCATCTAGAAAGGTGCACCCTACCTCAAGGAACATTTTGGCATCCTCAGCACAATTTTTCAGTGGCTAGATCTTCCGGAAAGTGAAACCCTATTTTTCACAAAGTACCAGAAGTACCAAAAAAACAAAAGTACCAATGTATCGGAAGTACTAGAAAACCAGAAGCACCAGTCCATAAATCCGCAAATCATGTTTGGAGGGGTAAAATTTGGATTTTCTGAAATATAAACACACCAAGCTACTCACCTCAGTCCAGTGCATCTTTTGGTGAGTTCAGTTTTCAAATCCAAGATATTTGTTTTTTTCTATTATTTCTATAGCCTGGAGGGCTAGGGTTTCTACTGCAAAAAATAATTTCTACCAACATGAGGGTAGAAGATAGGATGGAAGGATCTAGAAACTTTAGATCTTGGAGGCATAGGTTTCAGATGCTTCTAGACGAGAATGATCTCCTATAACATGTTACAGTGGGTGTACTAGAACCAGATGAAGAAGAGCAAAAGACCAAGCACAAGAAGAATGAAAAGAAAGAAAAGAGAATCATGTCATATTCAGTAAAGGATCACTTGAACCCTCATATTTCCGAACTACAGATAGCAAGGCAAATGTATGAAGCACTCAACAGGTTATATGAAAGAAAAGACATTAGCCAGAATCTTTCCTTAATAAATCAGCTTTGTAATATGAAGATGGAAAACTCAGAATCTGTCACATCCTATCTTATGAGAGTTTCTCAAATCAGAGATCATCTTGCATCTATTGGAGATGTCATTAGTGACAAATATCTTGTAACCACAACCCTAAATGGGTTTCCAACATTTTGGATTCCTTTTGTACAAGGAGTGTGTGCAAGAAGCAAGTTACCCAAGTTTGATAAGTTATGGGCAGATTTCACACACGAAGAATCTAGACTTGCAGACAACAGAAGAGATTAATTGTTGATGAAGAGGAAGCTCTTACAACTCAAAATAACAAAAGAAGTTCCTTTAGGAAGAAAAATAAATAAGCTAACTCTGTAAGAGTTCCGGATAAGAATAAAGATGTTTCAAAGATTAGATGCCACAACTGTCAAAAGTTGGGACACTTTTCCTATGACTGTCCTCAAGGAAAAGGGAAAAGAAAGTATCAAGCACATGTGGTAGAGGAAGAGGAATATCCTCACTCAAAGAAATCTTTAGCAAAAATTGAGGGTTATGTACTTTAAGTTGAATATAGTTGATCTGAAGAAAGATAGAAAATGGTGGAGTCCATGGAGCCTCCCCACACAAAAACAAAAGATAAGTATTCATGTTTATTTATAGTATCTTGTTTACTTTAATATTTTATCATAACAAGTTAGATATTTTTGTGAGAATGTTAATTAACCTTGTTTTACTTCAGTAATCATGCAGACTTATGAAGGAAGTATCAAAGAAGAGGATAGAGAAAGAGATAAAATATTTATTTCAGAAAGAATATTGTAAGTAAGTTTACAGGTCTCGAAAGAAAGAACTTATGCATTGACTTGAAGAAGTTAGACAACATGAGAAGGACATATGATATGGTGATAGTCAGTAAAGACCAGACAATATCTAGTATTTATATAGGAGCAGGAGGCTCCTAAAGATGCAGAACATAAATGTTCAAGATGAAGAAAAAGATGGATACTCAGATATAGTTGATGAGATGTAGGTAACTACAGGTTGCTCCAGTACCGTTCTTAGAGATGTAGAGGGAGAAGGTTGATCCAATATGAAGTCAGAAAGAAATGTTCGAACTCAAGAAGGCACCCATGATATTACAATAGAGAAATTCAAGGATGATTATTAGAAGCTATTAGTTTGGTGTAAGAGGGAGCCATGTCTTAGAGTTCAAAATAAAGGATCATGATTTGATGCAGTTAGGAAAGCAGATGGATGGTTCCCAATAGATGGGTAGCATGGTATTATACCATGGAAATATTTTGGACCACAAGAGATTTTTTCAGATCCCATAGCTAGACCTTCGTAGATAAGGAGAAAGAGAAAAGACCTTCGTAGAGAAGGAAAGAGCAATCCCACAGGTAGACCTTCATAGAGAAGGAAAAGAGAAGATACCTTTGTAGAGAAGGAAGATACCTTCATAGAGAAGGGGAATGAAAAATTTTCCAAGGTTGGCCTCTGTCCAAGTGTTGAGTTTTGGATACTCTAGGGACATGCTAGAATTCCCTCGTAGAGAGGGGTGTGACCACCCTCGTAGAGAGGAATGTGGATGTTTCTCCGAGGGCTAGCAGGCAGATACTCTCCTCTAGACAAGGATTGAGTAGCCTGGAACACAAACCTTGACCATGTGAAATGGTTAGTTGGCTCTTGAGGTTTGTGTCATGATATTGCGTGGATCATGGAAAGGAAGTCTAGTCTTTCCCAGGCTAGCATCTTAGCTCCTCTAGTTCATGTGGGATGAATAGAAGTGAAGCTATGGTAGTATTCCTCCCCAGTGGATGGGAGAGATAGATGACTACAAGAGAAGGGAGAACAAAAAAGGAATGGAAAAACTCATAGAATATCTTCTGTGTGAAGTAAGACATCTTTTGTGTGAAGTAAGACATCTTCTGTGTGAAGATAAGATATCTTTTGTGTGAAGATAGGAAATAATTATCTTTTGCATGAAGATGAAATAAAGAAAGAGTATCTTATGCGTGAAGATAAAGAGAACAAAACTTTCGATGATTTATAGATATGTCAGTCAATGATCATGATGCCAGATGACCAAGTGGATTATATTGATGCCTCCTATTATCCAATTGATGATGTTACCTAGTTGATGATGTTGCCCAGTTGATGATGTTATCCAGTTGATGATGTTTCCCAGTTGATGATGTTATCCAGTGGATGCTTCTACCTAGTTGATGTTGACATCCAGTGACTTGTCAAAAGATAAAGAATATCCTTCTTTTTAAGAGGGAGTGTTAAAATATTGTGTAACTACAAAGAATATTCTTATCCCCTTTTGTGGATAAAGATAAAATATATTTATTATTGATTAGATCAATCCCCTTTAGTGGATTGATCATGTTGGGCATTGTAGTTGACCAAATCCCCATTTGCAGATTGGTCAAACCCTAATTGTAACAGGCAGAATGAGAAGTCGGCCCCTAGATTAAATAAAGGTGGTTATAACCACCTAAAATGAGAAGTTGGCCCTGCCAATGAAAAGACACTTATGTTCACACTTGCCAGATTGTATAAATAAGAGAGGCCAATGCCTCATTTACACAAACTCACTTGTTCATCAGAGAACAAGTTTGGAGCTGCAGTTAGAGAAGAAGGAAGAGAGAGAGAGGTGCATATCTGGGAGAGGAATTTTTGTGTTGCTTGGTTCATTGTCTTGGTATTGTATTTGCTATCTATATTAAGGAAGTTTTGTTGGGTTTTCTTCCCCATGAGGGTTTCCCAGGACAAATTTTGTGTACTCTTGTGATTGTGTTTCTCTTAGTGATCCTATATATGCTATTGTTATCTAGTAACTTAAAAGTAACATAATAATAGTAGAAACTTTAACAAGAAGGACCACCACTCTTAGAATCTTGAACGTTGTGCATGGATTCAACAAGTAACACGGGAGGAGACATAACTATAGAGGAATATTGGGCATGCAAAATCATCCCTCAAGGAGGGCCAAAACCATGCCCAGGATTTTTCCACGTTGTTCACTCAAATATTTAATACATGGGACCACTTACAAGATCCTCTTGATATAACCACTATCCATGATGGAGTTCACACAACTAAGGTAGAGGTGGCCCAACAAAAGAGAGTTCTAAATTCCTTTCCTTCTAGGGAGCTCGCCACTATGATGCTATCAATTACAATAGAAATAAAGGAGATCACTACAGTTTAGGATGAGTAGTAGAATATGTCTAAGATGATCACTTCTATAGCTGATAAGGCCTTGTTATTGTTTATGAATATTTCCAACATGTAGGTCTTTATCGACCCTCTCATTGAAAAAATCAATAAAACTGACTTGACATATCCTCAGGTCAATGCAGTTGATGTTGAGGTTTCTATTCAGCTCACGCAGGATCTATAGGGCTACATTAATGAGATTGAGTGCCTCTTTAAGGAGTTCATGCAGGAACTCAGAAGCACTATCCCATCCATTGTGTCCATAATTCGATAAAGATGTTGTCTTGAGGACAATCCAAATAATAGTGGTGGGGGCTTGTTAGCACACAAATTTTTTGGTTAATCTCACATGCGTGCACACATGAAGTTGTGTGTGCTCATTCCAAGTTTTTTGCACGTTCCTTCCAAGTTTTGTACATGCCCATTCATATTTTCCACATGCCAAAGATAAATGCACAAATAAGAACAAGAAGTGTGTGCTGAAATTATGTTTGATATTGTACGCCAAGTCTTAGGCCTATCAAATGCATACCAGTCCAAGTTTTGATGTGCACTGGAAATCAAGAAGATGCATGCCATAATCAAGAAAGGAATTTTCAAGAAATATTCTCAAATTATTATTGGTAGTATCACAAGGGAATGTGGAGCCGACGAAAGATGATTTGAAAAGGAAGATAACATTTCCTTGATTCCAGAAGGATACGTGGACTGAAAGAAGGTGCCAAAAGTATGTGAGGTAGTTTTCCAATAGAGTGAGTGGAGCAAAGCAGAAAGAGACATATCTCATGAGCAAAGAAAGTTATAAAATGATGTTGTGACATCAAAAAGAGAGTTATAGATTTACACACTTTCTATAAGATTGATTGAGTCATTGTTTGTTCTGTGTTGAGCTCACTCAAAGCCTTTGTAATGTTGTAATGCTTCTGAATATAAGCATGATCCTATCATAGGTTTGAGGTTTAAGGAATTCATATGGTGCAATATGTTGTAAATATGGGGAACTATCTAAAGAAGATATGAAACTATATTGTTGTTAAATATAGTCCGCTTAATGTATACTTGTGTGCTATGGAATTGAAGGAATAATAAAGTTGCAACAATTCTTATCTATTGTGTGTCAGTCATGTGTTATTTGGATATGTGTCTGTATTATTTTACTTAATGATAAATAGTGAATTGAGGCCAATGGGAATTCCATCTAGGATGGATACTTGTGTATTTAATCCTTCATCCCTGTCACAAGACCACATGGTCTCTACTATCCTCATTATGTCTTGGGTGAGACCTTTTTAATCCTTGGATGAAGATTGATATATTGATGCTTTGGGGTTTTTTTTGGTCAAATATGGATGAACCCTGGCTCTAAACTCCCCATCTTTAGGAAGGACATGTGCAAGCATGAAATGATTCCAACAATTACTTAAACATTATTTGGTGTTAACCAACTTTTGATTTCTTCTCTTATTAGGGTCCACCACTATGCCATCCTCTAAGACGATGTGGTCCAAATAATGGATTTTCCTTTAATATAAAGTTCATTTTCTTAAATCGGAATAAAATTGGTTCTCTCTCAACATTTGTAGCACCATCTTCAAATTTTTATCATGCTTCTCCTCTGTCTTGTTTTAGATAAGAATATCATCTAGGAATACAATAACAAATTTTTCCAGGTAATCTATAAACACTCCATTCATTAGATACATAAAAGTAGGTGGTGCACTTGTTAGGAAAAATAACACCACCACAAACTCATAATGGCCATATATTATTCATAATGTTGTCTTCTTGGTATCTTCTTCTCTGATTCTCACCTGATGATAACCTAACTTCAGGTCAATCTTAGAAAACATCCTTGCTCCTTTTAGTTGATAAAAAATATAATTGATCCATGGTAGAGGGTATCTATTCTTCACTGTAACCTTATTAAGTTGTTTGAACTCAATACACAACCTTATATTTCCATCCTTCTTCTTCACAAAAAGAACTAGGGCACCCCAAGGTGAGATACTTGGGTGTATATACCCTTTCTTCAACAACTCTTTTAGCTACATATGAAATTATTTCAACTCTGGTGTGCTCATTCTATAGGTATTTTCTGACATTGGGGTAGCTCCAGGAATTAATTCAATATAGAATTTAATATCTCTCTTTGGTCGAAATCCTAGAAACTCCCCAAATACATCTTCATATTCCTTCAAAATTGGATAGTCTTAAAGAATTGGCTCCTTATCCTTTGTTGGCTCTTCCATATGGGATGCATATATTTGGAACCATTTTCTAAAACTTATTTTCACCTAAAATGCTAAAATATCTCTAACAAATATAGGCCTTGGAATACCTTGAACTGTCCTTGCATTTACTTCTTCATCAAAACATGTGAAAACCTTGTTGTAACAATCTAAGGTAACATGATGCTTGTCTAGCCAATCCATACCAATATAGAGTCATAGGACCTAAGTGGTATGATGTTTAGATTTTCCTTAGTGCTAATTGCATTCATTCTTACTAGGCAATCCTTAACATGTTCATTAGTTTTCCTCTTGGTTCTAGTGGCTAGTTGAACCAACCAGGAATTTTCATGCTTACATCTCTTCAATTTTAAAGATTTCAACTATTTTTGGATCTATATAGATATGACTAGCTCTAGAATCAATCAAAATAGATATAGGTTGATTATCAATATTATTGTCTACCTCAATCATGTGTGATTGGTATTCTTTTTATCTATTGTCCAAGGCTACATAAATCCTTGGTATGATTCTTTCCACATCATCCACTATAGCAACTTCCTGAATGTTGATAGTCCTCATCCTATATCCCTTATGAGGACAATCCTTGTAGATTTTGTCTCCTTCACATCCCCAACACTTTATGGGATGTTTCCTTGGCCTTTTCCCCAAAGAATATATTATTTTATTCTCACCTTGTGCTGGTTGTGTTAGGGATTAGGTGTAACCTGATATGAAACAAATAAACAAAATTGTAGATAATTGCAAAGGAACAACTTTCAAAGAAAATATGTGGTGTCTGTTGGGTTATAAATATGTCCTAAAAACAACCTTAGTCTGACATTAATTTTATCAACCGAGGATTCGTATTTTCTCTCCAGATTGTCAGCAAAGTCTATGCAGATAGTCGTAGAGGTTTAAATTGTGTAGATAGTTCAGTGACAACAAATATGAGTCTATCTAAATTACTGCAATAATCAAGTTCTTCACACATTAACTACAAACTCTAAAACTAATAACTCAATCAATAGAAAATATATCCTAGGCAATAACACACCATGAAATAAAACATCAACTAATTACTGGACTCGTTCATCTATTCAAGAAATGGCAATTTAATCTACAAAAACAATTTAATGAATCAATATCTCAATGATTAATTAATCTATTGCAAAAGAACATTGATCTACTGAATATTTAAGAAGGAACAACAAATGCAAATTAAACGAAAGGAACAAAAAAATTGAATTTAATGAAAGGAACAACAAATGCAATTTTAAATGAAAGGAATTCACAAGCGATAAATTGACATCAAATGGGAATGGAACAACAATTGATAATCTCCAAATAGAAAATCTACTCTCTGTGAATGGAACAACACAACAAATTCATAAAAGAATCAACACATTAACGAGTCTATTATAACTATTGAAGGGAATATCAAATCATAGAATTATAACAGAACTGATAAGATTACAGATAAAACAGTAGCTCCTGTCGACTGGGCCCAGGGTCTTCAGAAGATACTGTTAAGAAAACTCAGTACACGAAAATGATCAAAACACTTGAAGCTTCCATTAATTCCATAATTGATAAGTCATGTACAATGGGATTGTTGTACAGAGTGTCAACAATTAAGAGATTTGAATTATGTTATCCCTCTCTATCGTTCACTCTTCTTTATATATTACAATGAGATAAGTAAATTAAGCTATCCTAAGGATCGAGAGATCCTTAGGATTGCTTTTACTATTTATGAAGATTGTAATATAAAAATTCAATCTTCCTTTAAACTGTTTTGTGCCTAATTTCTTCAATATTCAATGGTCTGTGCATCTTCATGATCTTCTTAATTATCTTCAGTTAACAACAATTTTCCATTTCTGTAGAAAATCAAAACAATTCAAGCCAAAGTTCAGAAAAATGTCTAATATTATTTCCTAAGAGATTTTTAATCATTTTCTTCTGTAATTACTTCAAACTAATAGAAAAGTCAACAAATAATATATCATAAACCAAAGTAACAAGGAGAATATTTATACCTTTTTCTCACCCCAACATACCCCCCAACTTACCTTTTTGCATGTCCTCATGCAACAAGAGAGTTTATATGCAAAGCAGTTATATTGAAGAGTGGAGAGGTCTCTTCTCTAGGCCTTCGGAACCCATGCTTACCTTTAAGCTCTTCAAAAGAAGCATCTTCCCTTTTCTTATGGATTTCATAAACACTCTGATAACCCTCTGGAGGATACCAAATGATGGGGGAATGTACCTTCATACAATCCAGGAAGGCCCTTATTCCATGATCATTTTGGCATACCTTTCTAATCTGAGAGCAACTTCTTGAAAATTCATAAAACCAAACGGTTCCCTGTTCTTGACTTCATTTGAAGAGACAATCCATCTTAATTTGGCAGCAGAAAGGGATTCTTCTTTAATTTCTCCAAAATACTGTAGCCCTAAATGTACAACATGTTTATGGATGGGAGCTAAAGATTTCACAACCTTATCCCTCTTCATAAATGCTCTATGTTTCATAATGGTATCAAAGGGTTTAGAAGGTTCCCATATGACTCATAGGTCTAGCCCATTCTCTCTCTTGATGAAGACCTTATGTGCCTTAGCCCACTACTAGCGGAAAAAAAACCCTATGGCTACACCAGGGTTTACAATGTAGGCAGATCAATAACCGTTTAAAAGTCTCCTACTTCTCTAACTACCCCATACTTATGCAATAAAAGTAAAATGAGAAGGATCTGGTAAATGTACCTTTACTCCACATCTGGTGTTGATCTTCTCGTGCTTGATAGGCTTCGTTGACTACAAACCTCCTCCCAAGGCTGGTCTGCATTCATAAACAAATAATCAGAGAACTAGAAACATACATTTCATACATAATTAATATTTAGATGTTAGACTAAACATAAAACAAATGAAATCATTTGACACATCATGTTCTGGGACAGGAAAAGTACTTCTTTTATTGATAATACAATGATTACTTACAAACAGTGTCAACTATTTCTCCTCGAACCTAGTCTGGGCTCCTCTTCACCAAGATCCAAGTGCACCTCTACATATCTTTCTCCTCTCAAACTTATTCTTGGGAAATGGAATGGTTTCTTGTGGAGGAAATAGGGGAAAATGAGGAAAGTTGGGGCAATTCTCACAACAAAGCTGCAAATGCTTGGGGCAAGGAGGGGATGTGAAACAGACAAAGTTTCAATGTTCTTATGTCTAGATGTGGAATGAAACCCCAACACATCATTTTATATGACAAAAGGATGGTTATTCGGTTGGGTGACGAGATATAGGTGGTGGATTAGTTGGGAAACTACCTAATAACCTGTAATCTCAATGAAGTCCTTGCAACTTTTTAATTTTTTCAACTTTTGCAAGTATACATGGGTTGTAATGGTGCATCTAGTGTACTTACATGGGTTTTAGTGGTGCATCAAGCATGTGTACATGGGAAGTAGTGGTGCAGGGCGCGTTCATCTTCAAAAAATGAGTTTTTAAGAAGAGAAACTCAGTGATGGCTTGGCAAAAATAGAAAGTAAGAGGGACAAGTGTAAGGTATGCATGTATGGAGAAATTTAGGGTTATAACAGATGCCCCCTAATGTGTGAGGTAATAATAGCATCTGATGGCCGAAATACATTACAAAATCTTCACCAATGTATGAAGCGAGTGAGCCTGGGACCAAAGTTCGGGAGGTGCCATCTGCTAAAATAAAAATTGTCTGTCTGAGGCGGGCATAACCATTCTCGGGATGAAAATAAATCATGGATTCTAATAAAATACACTGCAGATCCATGTCATATAACTATATAAAGTGTAGCTATGAACAATACAAAATGGATCTACATCTCAAAATCAAAGATATACATGTATAGTATCCATCTTCAAGAAGCCAATGATGCCTGATGGTTGGAGATGAGGTCTTCAGAGCTTGAGAAACAACTTCAAGATATTCAAAACTTGGGTAGGAGTGTAATTTGAGTGTACGAATTCACTACTTAGAGGCCTTCGACGACTCATTGGGAAGAGACAAGAGGATCTCGATGATTAGGCAGAGAACTTCATTGATTTCGAACAAGGACTTGATTGGACTTTTGGGATGGTCGGGCATGAGGTCAAGAGACAAAATGCAAAAATTCCAACTCAGGTTGGATGAAACTTCCCTTGGACAAGAACATGAAATATGATCGGACTTAGACAACATTATATTGACATAAGTTCATGATGCAGGAGGCAACACAAACTCTCCATGTGTTTGGAAGAATAACCAAACGAAGGAGGACACAACTCTATGTAGCGAGAACAACTTCCTAAGGTCATATTAAATCCCAAATATTGATGAAAAAATGGAAGGATGTGCTGTGTCCAAGGGCGACTCATTGTGCTGCCAAAAAAAAAGAATATATATTTCCCATCCTCTTTTTGGAGTTTTTTTTTATTTTTATTTTTTTTCAATTTTTTAAAGAGATTTGAAAAATAATAAAAGAATGATACGTTGCAAAGGAGGAATGAGTTTCGCAATCATACTACTAGTTCCAAGCGCAAGGAACACACTAATTCTCATAGCAAGGAGACATGTGCAAGAAAAGGACGCTCGAGGAAAATTCCTCCATGGGTCAAGGTGTCAGGTCGCAAAGGAAAAGTGCTACAAGGTTTATGTATAAGGCATGCTTCAAAGGTTCAATTGAGAGCAACATGGAGTCATCATTAGGCCAAAGATGTAGAGATGCAAATGCGATTAGCAAGACACGATGAAACCCCCTTCCATGTATTTTTCACGAGCCCAAAGATGGTAAGCTCGGTAGTTTTTTCACGTTTTAGAGAGTCTGAAAAAATGTAAAATAAGACTCCACTTAGGTACCTTTTTCAAAAATAGTCTAGTCGGTTCGAAAAAGGGATAAAATTGCATCGAAAAGACGTCTATTCAAAACCATTTTAACGAGTGCGACACAGACAAGATCACTCGACAATCTTTTCAATTTTAAGGAGTCTGAAAAGAGCTTAACTATGGACTCACAACCTTTTTCTAGATTTAGTCCCCTTAGCTCGAAAAAGTATAAAATTTACTTAGGAGAACTCTCCCAGTGAGACGAATCTCCTGAGGTGTACCTTTTTCCTCCTTAATCTACAGGCCGAAAAAAGGGGTAAACTCATGCCAGTAGATGTTTTCTCTGGACCAATTTAACGAGTGTGAAAGAACAAGGTCACTCAAAGATATTTTCAATTTTAAGGAGTCTGAAAAGAGATTAACTATGGACTCTATAGGGAATGTTCTTCTGTACCAATTTAACGAGTGTGAAGGAACAAGGTCACTCAACAATCTTTTCAATTTTAGGGAGTCTGAAAAGAGCATAACTATGGACTCTATGGAGGTTCCTTTTTCGTAAATTTAGTCCCTCTGGCCCAAAAAAGGGTTAAAATTATACATGAGAATACTCTTCTAGAGAACCAAATCTCCTAGAGTATACCCTTTTTCTTACAAATGACCATCCGGACCGAAAAATGGGTAAACAAACACCAGACAAACGTGCCTTCAAGTTTTAGTTTGACGAGCGTGAAAGAAAACAAGATCGCTCAACAATATTTTCATGTTTAGAGAGTCTGAAAAGGGATTAAAGAAGACTCCAAGAGGTTACTTTTCTCAGTTAATCCAGACAAGATTGAAAAGCATAAATGTAGTCTCATTGGATGTTGCTTTCGGATCTCAAAGCGAGCTTGAAAGCCAACAAATCATGCTCATTTTTGGGAGTCCTGAGGGTGAGGCCAAGAGTGATGATGCATCAGATGTATGAGGCTAAATCTCGTAATCGTGGTAGAACTCAAAAGGAATCCCGAGCCTAAAGTCATTAAAGACAACATGGACGCCAAAAATGGAACTAGGATCTATCTAGGGCATCCATGTAAAGGTAGGCTCTACCACCTAATCACGACACTTCTAAAAAAACAAAGATGGTTTTGTGTCGCACTTCAGTTGGATCGATCCTATGGCAAAGAGGAAAAGACAACGAGATGAAAAAAGTGGAGGTGGAATCCTCACTTATATGCAAAAAGTTGGAAAAACGACTTTTACCAAAGGACCTTCAAAAAGTGACCCATATCCCAAAAAAGTTACCTAACCAAAAGTGAAGTGCATAGTAACATCCAATAAGAAACTCAAGAACCATGTTCAATGATTTTCAAGCTAGAAAAAATGACAAAAGGTTTAAAAAAGGTGGAAAAAAGGCCAAAAAAGTCTATAAATAGAAGCTGACAGCTCATTTTCACCATTGCAATTTGAAAATTAACCAAGAGATTAAAAAAACCCTTTTTCTAAAAGAGTTGATTCTAGGAGCTTCAGAGGACGAAACGAACTTCTGCTTAGACCAAGTAAGTATAAACTCATCCCTCTTGCATTTCCATTCATCATTTTATCATTTCTTTTAGTTTTTGAGGGGGCATGCCCTCCTAAAAAAGGGCGGCCCTACGTGTACGCAGCCTGTCTAAGGACACCCCACGTATGCCCGTGAACAAAAAACAAACTGCCCATGTGAATACGCGACTATGTCCAAGACAACCTACGTACACCCTCAAAAGCATAGAAAAATGAATATGCAAGAGGTAACTCCCCCTTGAGCTTGTCATGTAACAGGATGTATGTCCATTGGAGGGAGAGGGAACACGAGGAGGTTGATATCTTGATCGATGAGGACCCTGTTGCCATTGTCGCATTAAAACAATGTGGGCTATGGAAGTTCTACCAGTGTCCACTTATGAGGGCACAACCCAGGCTTCTGAATGCTCTAGTGGATTATTGGCACCCGGACGTAGAGGTGTTCATGTTGGAGGGGCAGTCATTGACTCCAATGATCGAGGACATTTACTTCTTGACTGTCCTCTCGAGGAGAGGGGAACCAGTCAACCTATGCACATTTCCTCCTAGGCCCTTGAACATTTCCAACTACATCAGTATGCATTTTGAGGCAGGCACTGAGAAAGTACGTTCTCAAGTTCCTATCAACAAGATCACCAACCTATCATTGAAAGTGATATTACTTCTCATTGGGCAGATCAATGGATCCGCGACTGTCCACCAAACTTCTCGGGCACATATGTATTGTGCTATGCAGTGCCTTGATGCACGAATTTTTTACTGGAGTACTACCATGCTTACATGCATGAAGATGTAGCTTACAGAGTGTCGTGAGTGTAGCAACAAGAACTTTGGGTTCGTCACTATTCTATTCTCATTATTCTTTGAGAGGGTACCAAACCTTAGTCTGCGAGAGACATTGCGGGGGCATGTGGCCTCCTTCCCGGTAGTGTGTAGATGGGAAGCATTGTTGCCACGACAGGGGGGAGGAAGGACCATAGAGTCCTTCGACGACACATTCTTTGATTGGTGGGCATAGCATATTCCGGTGATAGAGGACTACCCCTACGTCGAGATCAACTTTTCTAGGGATCCATACATGCCCGTACCTCCTGGAGAGGAGCGAGGAGAGATAGGTACATTTGTTTTTAAAGCTATTTAATTTTTTGTTTATTTTTATATATATCATTTTTATGTGTATCAAAGCATCTAACAACTATGTATATGTTATGTACAGATGTGGGACCAGTTTGTTCGGAAGACTTCTTGAGGACCAGGCGATGTCCTCGACTAGAGGCAGTACCAGCAGTAGTTGTCGGACTAGTAATAGTAGCAGGGGGACCTCCAGTTAGAGAGCCTGAGAGATTTTTAAGACGAGTGGAGTGGAACCTCACCGCGCTCACTAATGCAGTTCCCATGGCTGAGATCAAGGATCTCCCGCCATTGATTCAGCCTCACGTAGTTGGGGTGCCACGAAATTGAGTCCAACTTTTTCGGCGTTTGGAAAACGTCGTTGTTCACTATGGCAAGGCCAACAGGCCCCATGCTTAGATAGGATGGACCTCTTATGTTCCAAGGGCACTCTCTATATATTTTTGAGGGAATAAGCCCCGTGATGTATACAAGATTTATATTTTTGAGGCGTTTGCACCCATCAATGTACTTTGACACTTTTTGATATATATATATATGTATTTACATATTTATGTATTATGGATCACATTTCTTTACAAATGTATGTACATGTGTATGTGTGTGCTTATTTTTATGTGTGTGAATATGCCAATCTAATACTTGATTAGCTAGCGTATCTTTCATTTGATTTAATTTCCTAGGAACATGGATATACGTAATGTAATCAAAGCAGCATTATAAGAGACATACCCTAAGGAATCATCGGTTTAAAGTAGGATCATAAACGTGGTAAACCCCATTTAACTGGGACACAACCAGTTGTGCATCTAAGTAGACCCATAGGTGAGAGATACCATGCACCAAAGCATCACGAAGAAACTCTATTGTTTCTATGTACTCGGTGACATTGTTTGTGGCGTCACCTAGACATATACCTCCAGAATATAGCAACTGGCCTTGAGGTGTGAAAATCACCCAAGCTACGGAAGAAAGCCTCCGAGTGTGTTGACTAGTGCAATCCGCGAACCCAAAGAACACCTCAAATTCACTTGACATCTGCCACAGTGAAAAATATGACATAAATAAATACACATCCATAAAACAAAAAGACAAAAAGCTAACTGTATAAGAACTATACATATGTACAAGAAGTCACCTAGGCGACCAACCTACGAGTAATACATCTTGAGGTAGAGCCCATTTCTAGGCTCTGCCAAAGCATTTCCCTCAAATTCAACTAGATGATAAGCACCTTTATTTAAGACCTCCTTCACTATGAAAGGTTTGAACCAGATGGGTTTGAACTTGCATGCCCCCAAGGGATCCTTATCTTGGTCGTAGACTAGGAAAAGGTCACCTTGGGAGAAAATCTGAGGACAAACAGACCAATCATATTAACACTTGACTCATTTCTTGTGAGCCTCATTCTCCAAGGCTGCATCACGATGTTTCTCATCGAGCTAATTGAGATATAATAAGTGTTCCTCAAGCAATGAAGTGTCTGGAAATAATTCTACTGCCAACTTTAGAGATGGGATCTGGAACTCTATAGGAAATACTGCTTCTAGTTTGTAAATGAGTTGAAAATGTGAGAAACCAGTGGCAATCTTTACAGACGTCCGGTAGGCCCATAGTGTCGAGTACAACATCAAATGCCGATTTGACTTGGCAGAATTGATCATTCACTGCAGAATAGTCTTGAGGGACTTATTCACAACTTCCACCTGACCATTCGCTTGTGGGTAGTAGGGTGATGAATTCTCTTACCTCAAACCAAGATTTGATGTTAACTTGGACATCATTTTGTTCTGAAAGTGACTGCCATGGTCAATGACAATCTCTTTTGGGATGTCGAACCTTACTACTATCTGGTTAAAAATTAAGAGAGTTTTTTTTTCGCCATCATTACTGAACGTTGGCATAGCCTCGACCCACTTTGTGAAGTATTCTACTTCTACGATGATATAACGATGCCCTATGGTTGAAGTCGGGTGGCATGTGGTAAAATAAATCCCCCACTTGGTGAAAATACCAACAATAATGATGGGAAACATGGGAGCAGGATGTGCCCTCATCTTCTGAGAGAAGATCTTACACACGTGGCACTTCTTGACCGAAACAACACAATCCTTGATTAACTTAGGTCAAAAGTAACCATCTCATAGAATCTTTTGGGTTGTTTCCAACCCATACAAATGACCACCACATGCTCCAGTGTGGCAGTCGTTAAGGATGATTTTCGCTTCTTCATGAATGAGGCACCGACGAAGGGTGTAATCTACACCTTGATGATACAAAGTGTCATCAAGTATGAGATAGTTTCATGCCTGATGGCATATACGTCGACGCTCATCGCGAGAAGTAGAGGCGGGGCAATTCAAACTCTGGAGATATACTAGTATATCTCCATACCAGGGGTCCGAAGATGAAATCAAAAAAATATCTCCTTTAATGGGTGATTCTTCGAGCGTAATATCACCTGATTCGACCAGACGTCCTGAGATAAGTTCCACAAAGACCAGTGACTTTTTGGATTTCGCACGAAAAAAATCCAAGTCAGATTCCTGGAGGATAACAATCCATCTGTTGATCTTTCCATCGATGATGCGTCATGTCAACACATATTGAAATGGATTCACAATAGCAATGACGGTGGTCTTGTGAAGCAGGATATAATGACGAAACTGCTGGACAAAATGAACTGTTGCCAACAAAAGCTTCTCAACATGAGATTAATTGAGTTCCAACCCAACCAAGCCTCGTCTTAGGTAATAAATCACATGATCTTCGATCAAATCATTATCTTGAACCAAGACCATACCGATGGTCGACTCTGTAGCGGCCAAGTACAATAAGAAATCTTTATTATAATTGGGAGGTCGGAGCAGAGGGGTAGACATAAGGGTGTGTTTCGATGCTTTGAAAGAGCATTGAGTGGCTTCGTCCCAACAGAAAGGAACACCCTTTTTCAATAAATGCATGAACCCTTTAGTGATCTTGGAATAGTTTGCGATAAAACACCAAAGAAAGTTCTCTTTTCCCTATAGGATTTGAAGTTGAGGGACTTTGCACGAGGGAGGAAACTAAACTATTTCCTCAACCTTCAGAGGATCGACCATGATCCCTGTTGTTGAAACTATAAAACCTAGAAGACGACCCGACGTCACGCAGAAATTGCATTTGTTGGGATTCAAGAGAATCCGATAGTAGTGACATCACTCAAAGATTAGTCAGAGGTGTGCGGGATGATCAACCATCTTACAAGATCGTGATTCTAGACCATAGAGATAAGCCTCGAATATATGTCTAAGGTCATGGAAATAAAAGTACATGGCCCGCTGAAAAGTGGCTCCATCATTCTTCAAGTCAAAAGGCATATTACGATAAGCAAATGTGCCCCACGAACAGATAAAAGTTGTTTTATGATGGTCTTTGGGTTTTATCTGTATCTAGTTGTATCCCGAAAAACCATCCATGAAATAAAAGACCTCATAGCCTATGCATTCATCAACAATCTGGTCAATGAATGGGGTGGGGAAATCGTCCTTTGGATAGGCCTTGTTCAAATCACAGAAGTCTATACAGACGCAAATTGTACCCTACTTCTTGTTAACCAAAACGAGATTTGACACCCATTGCATTAATTGTATGGGGTATATGAAACCATCTTTGAGTAGTTTCTCTACTTCAGCCTTAATAGTTGCCACTTTTTGAGGATTTACTGAACAAAGATTATATCGGAATGGCTTGGCGTCGGGATAAGTCGTTATCTCATCTTCGATGATTCTTGGATCAATGCCTGACATTTCCTCATAAGACCAGGCAAAAACATCGCGGAATTCCTTAAATAAATCTATATAGATTCGAATCTCCTCGGGGGAGCAGTCCACTCCAACGAAGACATTATCCATGACTCCAGGGGTTCTGGAGATGTCAATAGGTATCATTTCAGTGATAGTTTCCATAGTGTTATCACTGAAATTTCGTCTGCACAGGGCGACAAGAACTCCGCATCATCAGCACAGAAAAACAGTCATTCATGGCAAAAGGATTAGTTCCACAACACAGCAAAAGGGCCAAAACTATACAAAATGGGCTAAAAAATTAAAAAGCGCATCGCGCCCATGGCAAACGCGCACACGCGCGCAACATCTTCGTAAATCAGGCACATATGCGCGGCTGTGGGGTGCAAAACCCGCGCGCCTGCCAAACGGCGCATTTATGAAGCTGGTCGGCCTCCCAACCACTATTGGATCGACTCCCAAGTCGATTTGACATCAAATCCGAGCTCAATCTGCGTGGGGAGGCTGGTCAAAGACCTAAGGGTGCCCTAAAGAGCCCCTTTTCACATTCAAAAGGGGTTGCACAATAGCTCAAAGCTTGGCTATAAAAAGCCATGAA
>ML813672.1:45786-58812 GCA_009831015.1 Picea engelmannii
ATTATGGATCACATTTCTTTACAAATGTATGTACATGTGTATGTGTGTGCTTATTTTTATGTGTGTGCAATATGCCAATCTAATACTTGATTAGCTAGTGTATCTTTCATTTGATTTAATTTTCTAGGAACATGGATATATGTAATGTAATCAAAGCAGCATTATAAGAGACATACCCTAAGGAATCGTCGGTTTAAAGTAGGATCATAAACGCAGTAAACCCCATTTAACTGGGACACAACCAGTTGTGCATCTAAGTAGACCCAGAGGTGAGAGATACCATGCACCAAAGCATCACGAAGCAACTCTATTGTTTCTATGTACTCAGTGACATTGTTTGTGGCGTCACCTAGACAGATACCTCCAGAAGATAGCAACTGGCCTTGAGGTGTGAAAATCACCTAAGCTATAGAAGAAAGCCTCCGAGTGTGTCAGCTAGTGCAATCCGCAAACCCAAAGAACACCTCAAATTCACTTGACATCTGCCACAGTGAAAAATATGACATAAATAACTACACATCCATAAAAAAAAAAGACAAAAACCTAATTGTATAAGAACTATACATATGTACAAGAAGTCACCCAGGCGACCAACCTACGAGTAATACATCTTGAGGTAGAGCCCATTTCTAGGCTCTGCCAAAGCATTTCCCTCAAATTCAAATAGACAATAACCACCCTTATTTAAGACCTCCTTCACTATGAAAGGTCTGAACCAGATGGGTTTGAACTTGCCTGCCCCCAAGGGATCCTTATCTTAGTCGTAGACCAGGAAAAGGTCACCTTGGGAGAAAATCTGAGGACAAACAGACCAATCATATTAACACTTGACTCATTTCTTGTGAGCCTCATTCTCCAAGGCTGCATCACGATGTTTCTCATCGAGCTAATTGAGATATAATAAGCGTTCCTCAAGCAATGAAGTGTCTGGAAATAATTCTACTGCCAACTTTAGAGATGGGATCTGGAACTCTATAGGAAATATTGCTTCTAGTCTGTAAATGAGTTGAAAATGTGATAAACCAGTGGCAATCTTTACAGACGTCTGGTAGGCCCATAGTGTCGAGTACAACATCAAATGTCGATTTGACTTGGCAGAATTGATCATTCACTGCAGAATAGTCTTGAGGGACTTATTCACAACTTCCACTTGACCATTCGCTTGTGGGTAGTAGGGTGATGAATTCTCTTACCTCAACCCAAGATTTGATGTTAACTTGGACATCATTTTGTTCTAAAAGTGACTGCCATGGTCAATGAAAATCTCTTTTGGGATGTCGAACCTTGCTACTATCTGGTTAAAAATTAAGAGAGTTTTTGTTTTGCTATCATTACTAAACGTTGGCATAGCCTCGGCCCACTTTGTGAAGTAGTCTACTTCTACGATGATATAACGATGCCCTCTAGTTGAATCCGGGTGGCATGTGGTAAAATAAATCCCCCACTTGGTGAAAATACCAACAATAATGATGGGAAACATGGGAGCAGGATGTGCCCTCATCTTCTGAGAGAAGATCTTACACACATGGCGCTTCTTGACCTAAACAACGCAATCCTTTATTAACGTAGGTCAAAAGTAACCATCTTGTAGAATATTTTGGGTTGTTTCCAACCCATACAAATGACCACCACATGCTCCAGTGTGGCAGTCATTAAGGATGAGTTTCGCTTCTTCATGAATGAGGCACCGACGAAGGGTGTAATCTACACCTTGATGATACAAAGTGTCATCAAGTATGAGATAGTTTCATGCCTGATGGCATATACGTCGACGCTCATCGCGAGAAGTAGAGGCGGGGCAATTCAAACTTTGGAGATATACTAGTATATCTCCATACTAGGGGTATGAAGATGCAATCAGAAAAAGATCTCCTTTAATGGGTGATTCTTCGGGCATAATATCACCTGATTCGACCAGACGTTCTGAGATAAGTTCTGCAAAGACCAGTGACTTTTTGGATTTCGTGCAAAAAAAATCCAAGTCAAATTCATGGAGGATAACAATCCATCTATTGATCTTTCCACCGATGATGCGTCGTGTCAACACATATTGAAATGGAGTCACAATAGCAATGACGGTGGTCTTGTGAAGCAGGATATAATGACGAAACTGTTGGACAACATGAACTGTTGCCAACAAAAGATTCTCAACATGAGATTAATTGAGTTCCAACCCAACCAAGCCTCATCTTAGGTAATAAATCACATGCTCTTCGATCAAATCATTATCTTGAACCAAGACCATACCGATGGTCGACTCTGTAGCGGCCAAGTACAATAAGAAATCTTTATTATAATTGGGAGGCTGGAGCAGAGGGGCGGACATAAGGGCATGTTTCAACGCTTTGAAAGAGCATTGAGTGGCTTCGTCCCAATAGAAAGGAACTCCCTTTTTCAATAAACGCATGAACCCTTTAGTGATCTTGGCATAGTTTGCGATAAAATACCAAAGAAAGTTCTCTTTTCCCTATAGGATTTTAAGTTGAGGGACTTTGCATGAGGGAGGCAATTAAAATATTGCCTCAACCTTCAGAGGATCAACCATGATCCCTATTGTCAAAACTATAAAACCTAGAAGATGACCCGACGTCACGCAGAAATTGAATTTGTTGGGATTCAAGCGAATCCGATAGTAGCGACATCACTCAAATATTAGTCAGAGGTGTGCGGGATGATCAACTATATTACAAGATCGTGATGCTAGACCATAGAGATAAGCCTCGACTATATGTCTAAGGTCGTGGAAATAAAAGTACATGGCCCATTGAAAAGTGGCTCTAGCATTATTCAAGTCAAAAGGCATCTAACGATAAGAAAATGTGCCCCATGAACAGATAAAAGTTGTTTTATGATGGTCTTTGGGTTTGATCTGTATCTAGTTGTATCCCGAAAAACCATCCATGAAATAAAAGACCTCATAGCCTGTGCATTCATCAACAATCTGGTCAATGAATGGGGTGGGGAAATCATCCTTTGGATAGGCCTTGTTCAAATCACAGAAATCCATATAGACGTAAATTGTACCATGCTTCTTGTTAACCAGAACGAGATTTGACACCCATTGCATTAATTGTATGGGGTATATGAAACCGGCTGTGAGCAGTTTCTCTACTTCATCCTTAATAGTTGCCACTTTTTGAGGATTTACTGAACAAAGATTATATCGGACTGGCTTGGCGTCGGGATAAGTCGTTATCTCATCTTCGATGATTCTTGGATCAATGCCTGACATTTCCTCATAAGACCAGGCAAAAACATCGCGGAATTCCTTAAATAAATCTGTATAGATTCGAATCTCCTCGGGGGAGCAGTCCGCTCCGATGAAGACATTCTCCATGACTCCAGGGGTTCTGGAGATGTCAATAGGTATCATTTCAGTGATAGTTTCCATAGTACCCTCAACATAAACTGCATGCATAGCCAGAGCATTAACAGGACAAGACCTATCTCCAGTCATAGTCAACACGAATTCACCTGCCTCTATTCTTCTTAACTCTGGCAGAAAATAAGATCTGTGATGGAGATCATCCTAGGGTATGTTTGGACCAGTTAATGCCTCTATAATGGCCTCATTAGAGGGCAAGACCAAGTCTAAAGAATTGGTAGTAGAGAGGGAACCTTGAGCCCAAATAGGCTCGAGAAATGGATCTAACTCTTGTGCAGGAGTTGGATCAGGGTTGGTCGAAGCTTGTTGGACAATACTGTATACAACTTATGTCATGGACAAGGGTATGGCCATGCCAGGATTCCTTGTCCCATCCATTGAAGTCGATGGGGGAGGAAGAGTCCATGGATCGTTAAAGTAAGTTGTACGGAATGACGACACTTGAAATATTTCATCCCTAGGTTGGTCTGCAACAACCGATATGAACTTGACATCGTCGGAAGGAGATGGGTAATCAAAAGTACCCATCAAAGGTGGGCATAAACCAACCCCCACATTGACGATGTCGATATAAGGTTTATCAATCATCGAGACCGTGGATGCCCCCGATGAAGGGTCAGGCCTGGAGAAGGAAAACTGGTCAATGGTTATGATTCGGACCTCGTGTGGGAACAACAAGACCTGAAAAACTATGGAAACCACTACATGCATTACATAGGTCCAACTCCTTCCTAACAATAGGTTGTAGTCGAGAGGTGCATCGACCACTTCAACTTTGACGCACATGGTCTTCCCTCTTAAATGCACGGGGAAAGAAGGGATGATTCCATGTAGTTTGAAAGAATGATCATCGAAAGTAGTAAGTAGAGTAGGTGATGGAGACAAAATGGGTCAACCAATGGCCTTCCAACATGCCAATGACATCATGCAAGTCGAGGCACCCTCATCAACCACCGTGTGGAAAATATTCCGAGTAAAATTTTTCGTGGTGTAAGCCACTACTATCTGAAACGCAATGTGGTATGGGAGATGAGGTTTCAATTCATTTGTATCAAGCATGATCGTTCTCGGATTACAAGTCTCGACAGATCCCAAAGTGGAAAACAGAGCCTTTCTCTATGAAGGGAAGCTCTGGAGGACCTCCAAAGAAGACATTGTGCAAGGGGTTTGCGACAAATCCTCAAGCACAGAGTAATTCTAGGTGTCCCTCACATTTGGATTGTGGGAAGCTTTCTTGAACACCCCTTTCAGGATGTGTGTCCTTGTTTCGCCCACCGTCTTCTCAATCTGGAGAGGAACAGATGGGTTTACATCTTCCTTACCCTTTTTAGCAGTTTCCAGCATTCTGTAATCATGTGCCCTAGTTTCTATGTAAGCGTCACCTTTCATCATATAAATGTTCACGGTCGAGGGATTAATAGAAGACACAGGGGGTCCTTGACTTCCCCCATCTGCACTCGAAGAGGATTGAGTCATATTTTTCCCATGTGGAAATGGGTTCGTTAACACAATAGGATGTTGTTGCATCAAAAAAATTTGGGCCTCCGCAAGTCGAGGGCATAGGTGATTCGGATGGTCCTCTGTGCAAAGGTTACATAGATACTTTGATTTTATCTTCTCTATGTTTCCCCCTCCAACATTATTGTTGGGTTTATTATCCCCTTTACCCTTCTTGTTTCATTGTTTTTTCTTTTCGTTGGGCTGCTGGTTGGCCTTCGAATTCATCGAATGCACACTATGTACATCCGATGTTTGGGTAGGGGGAGCAACCGAATCAGAGGTTTGGCTAGCCACTGTCTATTGTATCGATAATTGTTGCAATTGATTTGATAATTGATCAGTGGGATTTTCCTGTGTTGAACCAACTATACCATCAGCATGTGGTCCAGACTTGTGTGGTTCCTTGTCAAGGATGGACCATGGCACATCTGGAAAAATATCATAGAGTAAACTAGACTGAGAGTATATCAGTTCGAGTTGTTGTGCTCTCATTATCGCCTCCTCCTCTAAAAACACTTCGGACATTGCAACGTCCTTGGATAACTGAGGTACCAAAGACTTCAGGAACCACTCCAGCAGGAAATCCGATGGGATATGTACCTTTATCAAACACTTATGACACTGCCATTCTCGGATGTGATTAGAGATATGATCGTCCTTTGTCTTCTCAAAGTTGGCTAGCAATTCAGTGCCGACATCATATCTCACAGTTAGTTGGAAATGGTTTAGGAAAACCATCGCCAAATTGTTAAAGTAAGAGTATCTTGAGCGGTCGAGTTCGATGTACCATTTTGTGGCACCCCCGATAAGAGTGCATTGAAATAGGTGCAACTGTACGGAGTCGTCTCACAGCGAGTTTGACGAGCACCATAGGTGGAAAGTGGTCACGTGATCACCTAGATCTTCACCAAGCTTGCCTTTGAATTTCAGAATATCCAAGGGAAACTTAGTCAGCATGGGGGGTCAACACGGATCATGACAAATTGGGTCATTAAGCAACCTTGACAAGTCTGGAAAATGTAACGTCATCAGAAACGGTAGTTTGGGCTGATTACTATGTACTGGAAAATGGGAGCCTGGAGTTTGACTGGCACTAGGTTGCCAGGAAAATTTGGGTTGCTGACTAGGTTCTGGTAGATACCATGGCCTTGGCCAGCGTACGGATATTGCTTTTTTTGGGAAATCATCAGTTGATTCCTGTAATTGGACGTCGAAGGTTGGGAGGGGATTGCTCCTTGCATTGTGTTCCAAAGATTCTGGAAAGGGTTTCCCCCTGTCGATCCGACGAGCATAGGTACTGAGCCTTGCCTAGGGTTCTATTGACCATGGAAGGGGTTGCCCCCGGTCGACATCCCTGATGAGGGAACTGATCCCTACCACGGATTCCAAAGTCCTTGTGAGGAGAAAAATCATGTTTTTGCCCCTTGTGTAGGAATAGTACCCTACACAAGATTTTTTTGTTGAAAACCAGGTTTTCCCTCGACCGATACAGCAGCTGACAAGAAACCGTTGTTACCAAATGCATCAAACAAAGAGAATGGCATAGAACCCATTAGTGTGGTGTAGGAATATGGTCCTAGATGACCTGCTCCAAACAAGCTGTAGTTTTTGTTTGGCCCAATGGGTAGCTGGAAAGCACCACCAAGTGAGGGAGACGGAGGAGGTATTTGATCCCCACCATAAGGGATAGCATTATAAGAGGTTGAGGTGCCCCCCATGGACCCTTGCAAAGGAGTGTTTGATCTCCCTTCCCCCAGACCCATGGTCTGTAGGGTGGAGTAGATGAGGATGAATTTCGTATCAATGTCGCCATTGAAGGAATCAGACCACTGACAGAAGTAGATGTGTTTGATACCATTGTGGTCCAGATCGATGAAGGTGAGTTAGGAGGTGGAATACCCCCTATGGTGGCATTTGTTGAGGGAGTGTGAGGACCTCCTGACGTAGTAGTAGCATTTTCTTCCATATATGCTTGCAAAACTATCTGACGCTCGTGATGTGTTACCCTTGGGGGGACAACTTGTATCAAAAATGGTGTCGATAATTTAGTGATCAGAGGGTTAAATAGCCCGAGAGCTTCCGCTCCATGATCATAAATAATTGGTTCCTCTGGATTCAATTTTTCTCCTCTTGAGGATGGCTCAGACAGAGTTCCCTGAGCCCGATCGCCTCAAATGACCCTTGCTGGTCAAGTTTTCACCGTAACGGTGGCAATGGTGGCTCCAATGTAACTGGCGATAAGCCCTGAAGCCTTCGCGACCAGTAGAGCTCTTGATCTTCCACTTTGTGAAATGATCAATGACATAGTAAGGATTTTACTGACGTTTTGAAAACAAGAACACACTAGAAAATTTCCTACAAGATAAACCAAGCAAACCACTATTTAATTGGAAGAACAGTTACACCAACCAACACTAGAACAACTTATCGGTGCAAGTGAAACTCGAACACGGAAGCACCCTACAGGTATACTCTGCAAAGCATGGCCCGAAGTATGCCCTAGGTACCGCGGTATAGCCTCGCAGTCACCTATGTAAGTCCCTAGGATAAAGGAAACTAAGTTTCCAGCTCACGAACAGTCACTAGGTAGGTACAGTCGACAGTTGGGTGGACTGCAATGAGCAGGGTAACAAGCTCAAAACCTATTAAGGGTATCGAGAGAAAATGGTTCGAAAGCAAACTGAGTATATCAAACAGATTCGAGGTCCATGAAGCTCCGTAGGAAAATGAAAATGATTGTATCCCACAACAATTCCTCAATATGTGTTCCCCACTACGCTTGGTTCGACTTTGGAGGGGTTATCTTTGCTACCTTTCTACACGTGACCTCATGTTTATCCCCTGTGTTAGAGGGGGGTCCCGGATAACTTTCATGTTTACTAGACTTTTTAAACTCCTTAGCTCTGACTCCAATGTTTGTTTATAATCCTTGAAGAGTTTCCTCTCTAGCCTAATTCAAGGCTTTAAAATAAACTAGTTGATTGACCCTACAAACATAAAGTCTAGTTGATTTTAATTAGTGTTTATTTTAAATGGCTTGTTTTAACTCAAGGAAATGACAGTGAAAATAGTGATGTGTATGGGAGAAGAAGAAGGAGAAGTAAACGAAATTGAAAGAAAAATTACTTCTAGTTAACCATAAATATTTGCAACTAACTCTTTAAACCAACTTTCCACAACTAACTTTTTCAAGATCTTTAACTAAAAATTAAATTCCACTCGACTACGAGCTACTTGAATTCTATGAAATCAGTTAGAGAACTTAAAAATTGAGCTCCTTTTTATTTTTAAGTAAAATAACTAAACCCTAACTACTTTACCAAACTAAGAAATGAATTTTTTTTTAAATGCTTCAAACAAGAAACTTGAAATAAATTCTTTTTCTTTTTCTTTAAAGCAAGCGAAAGGGGAAAAAGTGAAAAACAAGACAAGACTGAGACTGACCTCTGGCCCACTGCAGATAGCAGGGAGTCACTAAAGACACCAAATAGGCTGATCAAAAGACTCAAGACTCATCTAAAAACCCTTTCGAAGTAAACACAAGAAATCTTTAAAAAGATAAGCAAAGTGACATCCAACCCAAGCTTCAACTATAAAAAAATAGAGACACTGCACTTAATCACGAAACCCTGAGAAGTAAAACTTCAATCAGGGAAGAGGTTGATTTCCTCTTCTTAAAAAAAAAATATTGACACAGGTATCCTATTGATTCTTAAGTAGCCTGTGTATGTACGTGGGTTGTCTATAAAGTAGGGTGTGTATGTACGTGTGTTAACCCATAGCAGGCCGTGTATGTACGTGTGTTGACCCATAGCAGGCCGTGTACACCTCTGTACTTCCTGGAAAAAAAAAGTAAAAAATACAGACTGATAGGGCAGGGAGAACCGATATGGCACCAACAGGTGAACAGAATCCCTTAAAGACTCAATAGAATCAAAAGGAAACTCAAAAGGTATAAAACCAATCAAACACCCAAAAAATCCCCTAAAACCCTAGAGGCTTTCCCCAGTATGGTCACCAGTTCTGCTAGCGGGAAAAACCCCCTATGGCTACACCAGGGTTTACAATGTAGGCAGATCAATAACCATTTAAAAGTCTCCTACTTCTCTAAATACCCCAGACATACCCCAAACTTATGCAAGAAAATTAAAATGAGAAGGATTCGGTAATTGTGCCTTTACTCTTCCTTCGGTGTCGATCCTCCCGTGCTTGATAGGAATCGCTGACTGAAAACCTCCTCCCAAGTCTAGCCTGCATTCATAGATAGATAAACAGAGAACTAAAATAATACATTTCATACATAATTAAGGGTTAGATGTTAGAATAAACATAAAACAAATGAAAACATTTGACACATCATGTTTTGGGATAGGAAAAGTACTTATTTTATTGATAATGCAATGATTACTTACAACCAGTGTCAGCTACTGCTCCTCGAACCTAGTCTGGGATCCTCTTCACCAAGATCAAAGTGCACCTCCACGTATCTTTCTCCTCTCAAACTTCTTCTTGGGAAATGGAATGGTTTCTTGTGGAGGAAAAGGGGGGAAATGAGGAAAGCTAGGGCAATTCTCACAACAAGGCTGCAAATGCTTGGGGCAAGGAGGGGATGTGAAATGGGTAGAGTTTCACTGTTCTTATGTCTAGATGTGGAATGATACTCCAACACCTCCTTTTATATGACAAAAGGATGGTTATTCGGTTGGGTGATGGGCTATAGGTGGTGGATTAGTTGGGAAACTACCCAATAGCCCGTAATCTCAATGAATTCCTTGCAACTTTTTCAAGTATACACAGAATGTAATGGTGCAGCTAGCATACGTACATGCATTGTAGTGGTGCAGCAAGCATGTGTACGCAGGCAGTAGTGGTGCAGGGCACATACATCTTCAAAAAATTATTTTTAAAGAAGAGAAACTCAGTGATGGCTTGGAAAAAATAGCAAGTAAGAGTGCCAAGTGTTAGGTATGCATGTATGGAGAAATTTAGGGTTAAAACACCCACCTAAGTTGGTTTTTGGAAAATTATAAAAAGGTATGAAACTGGATATCCCCAATGAATGGATTGGGGTTCTCATCTCTGTTTTCTTCTAGAATGAAATTATGAAGATATAATTCACACAAAAAATATTGTACTACATCCTCTTGTTCTTTAAAACATGAAACAAAATTAGAGACAGTGGAAAAATCAGAAGGTGTGTCTGCCCTAATAGATTTCACTTTTAATAACAGATAACGTTCTAATAAAAATAGGGCATAATTAGTAGTAGGGGCCCTGCAAGATAATATATGAGAATAAATAGAGCAAATACTTTTGATTTGCTCCAAAGCTCCATCAAGATGACCCTGCACCTTCTTTACCTTTTATTTTTCTCTGTTGAGATCATCAAAGGTTTCATTCTTAGTTGCTAACATGGCTCAGAGTTGTATGACAACTTTTTTATGCTCTATTGATGTCACCATTTCATTTCAGCATTGGGTTAGGGTTTGTTGGGATTGTTCCAATTTGCTTCCAACCTTCTAATAGTGGCATCATGTTCAGGGGGCTGAAGTACTTCTTCAATATGAAAAATTGTCTATATTGTTATTGGAGCATCTGTCTGAGTTTATGTTTCAACTGATTCCAAGGGAGAATGAAAATTTGTTTGTGTTTCAACAGAATTAGTGTGAATTTCCCTTCTAGGAAGTGGATTTCTTCCCTATATTCTAACCCTCCTGGATTTCTTTTTCTTATGGGATTTGCCAGAGTGTTCCAGTTGTTTCTTAAGTTGTCTAATTTTTTCTTTCAATCTACAAACATTTTGTTTTAATACCTTTATTTTCTTGACCCTCTTCTTCAATGTCTTGTTTTCATGTTCCAGTTTTCTGATTATGTTATTGCATTTTTCTATTGTTTCTTTCTGTCCAAGGGGAATTTCAAGGTCTTCCCCACCTTGATCAATTATCAATTCATTTCATGTATCTTCTAGGCACTCTTGTTTCTCTAAAGGACTATTCTCCTTGAACTGAGGTTCTAGTTGTTCTGCTACCTCAAGAGATTCCCTCATAGGAGAGGATGGCATCTCCATATCAGGAAGATCAAAGATAGAGTTTGAAGGAGGAGAGGTTGGATCTTGGGGTTATTCTGGCCTGTCTGTATCTTCATTAAGTGATATTCCCAAATTTACCAACACTTGGTCCATCTCCTCTTCATAACTTCCGAAGAAACCATCTTTTTTTCCTACAGGGTTTTCATGTGATGGCTCTTCTATTTGCACATTTTCCTGAGTGCTTTTAGATTGTATTGTCTCTCTATAATTTCTTCTTTTAACAAAGGAGGTTTCAGGAACATAAATTGTTCTTTGTCTTTTTCTTTTTGATGTTCCTTTTTGCATGCTCTGAGTTTCTGCCAACTGAATAAGGTATGTTTCCATTTCAGGTTGGTGGGCTAGTATTTCTATTTGGGCATTATCTCCCTCTGTTTGGGTTGCCTCAATTCCTTGTGGAAGAATTTCATGGTGGACTTCAGGTTTCTCAATTTGCAAGGGCCTATCGAGCTCAATTAGGTCCCCCAACGTTATTTTTGTATGATTTAAGGCCCTGTCTACTATCAATTTTACTAACCCATGATGATTGATTACATTAGCAGGGTCTTTGGCTTTTTGGGTTCTTCCAGCGACCTCATGTAGCATGCTATTCAAAAAGAATGGTAGATTTAACACTAACCGTTGTTTTAAAACTACCAAAAGCGTGAGGTGGCGAGGTCTCACCACATCATATCATTTGTCACATGTGATGTATCTTTGCACCACACCTGCTAGCTCCCTCCAAGGTTCACTAAGAACAGTGGGGTTGAGGCCTTTTCCTTTCTTGTTGAATTCCTCCCCTAGTTCTGCAAAGGATTCCACAGCTTCTTTGAGTGATGTGTATTTACCAATCCATTGTGTTCCTTTGTTTGGAAGGTATGTTACCTCAGCTATGATGGAATCAATGACTGGTATTTGTATGCCTCGAATTACTGAGAGTCCCCCCTATATATTTTGGAAGAATGCTAGTGCAACATTTATATCAAATACCTGCAGTCTATTAAAGTATTGTGTCCACCCTAAACAATGTAGAATTTCCCTTTCTTGATCAGTCACTTGCAGCATTGTAGGATCACGGCGAATACTTCAACCACCCATATCTTCTGTAAACAAATCAGCACAACTATAGTTCCCACCTGTAAAACTAGTTAGACCATCCTGTAAAAGAAAGTTACTAGAAATGGTAAAAATTACAGAACAACAATGGTATATAAAAATACGTAATTTCCCATTATCTGTAATCATTATGGCTTATCGATAATCATGTGAAATATCCACCCCCCAATGAGTGAAAGGTTGACCTCGACCAATGATATGTGTGAACATAATAATGATAGTCAATCAAGTAAGGGATAATTATTACACCACCACCACTGGGAGAACAACTGTTAATAACTTTCAAAGAAACTTAATGTTAATCATGAACGATAATCACATCTTTTGTGGAAAGTGCAAGTCCAAATACCAATATCCAATGTGTTATGGAAGAATATTTTAAATATTCCTAATATGTTCACATTTTATAAATATTCCACATGTCATAATTTTTGTATCCTCCCTTGTGTTGAATATAGCCAGAAGGATAGCCTCTTTTTTAAGAAAGGAAGTCTATGAGCACAATAAAAAACTTAGCAAATTAAGAAAAAATTCAATACCACAGGCAAAGCCACTACTGCCAGCAGGCGTCTATAGCCTCGACAGGGTTGCCTTTTAAACCATAGATGAGCCAGTATCCTCAATAAATAGTTTGAATAGACTTTTCCCAAAAGGGCCATTATCATGGTTTGGTAGCCAGATAACAACAATGCCACTCACTAGATCATAACAAAGTGAACAAGTCGGCTCGTGATGAGACCTCTTGTCCTTTGACCCTAAATGCCAAAGGCCATTATCTTGGTGTAGTATCCATAATGGGAATGTCACTTATGTTAATCTATTATGATCGTGGTAGGTTGTCTCATGATGAGACCCCTATCCTTTTTGGGAGAAGGTTATGTTCTTTTATGATATTTATATTTATTTTTTATTTTTTATTTTTAGGCTTTATTAAGGGAGGCTCATCTACTCCTTAAGAGTG
>ML813672.1:85943-118710 GCA_009831015.1 Picea engelmannii
TTTGTATAGAGGTATCAAACCATCCTCTTTCCTTGTGATTTGAATTTACCTTTACCTTAATAAAGAGAGCTTGGTTTTTTCCACCAACCATGCCTTAATAAAAAAATATGTGTTTATTAGTGATTAATAAGCCACAAAAATCTTCAAAAGTGTAATCCTTACCATCTTCCTTGTTTGATTTCCAGTTGGTGCAAAATTTTGAAACAAACACATTGAATAGTTTTCTCAGTTTCATCGAAACCAACTCAATGAGTTGTATAGCTTTCTTTAGATAATTATTTCCACATTCGCCCAATTTCAACTACAGTTCCTTCACACATGCCAAATAGTCCTTGATTCTATCAAAAGAATGAATACAAAAGAGATAAAATCTTTAACCATTTTCATGATATGGCTTTCATCGACTCTATCAAATAGAGACTTTATCTTCTTCCAAACTTGATGAGCACAATCAATTCCATTGATGTGAAAGTGAATCTCCTGTGAGATATAGGCCATGATGATCCCCACAACTTCATCCTTCTTCCCATAACCAATGATTTTTTCCTAATCATCTGTTGGATCTGGAATCACAGTATTCATATATTTCCACAATCCTTTACTCTTCATTAGGGTTTCCATGTCTAGTTCCCATACAAAATAATTTGATCCATTCAAAACAATAAGATCAATCTTCAAATCCACCTTCGATATCTAGACAGATCTAATATGTTTCCACTAGTTACAGTCAATAAATCACCAACCTAGATTCAATCACAAATTGATCCGATTGAACAATATTTGCAGAAAATAAGTGAGGTCACAACCAGTAACTCCAATTCCACATTGGGGATTTGGTGTAACCTGATACGAAACAAATAAACTGAACTGCAGATAATTGTAGAGGAATAACTTTCAAAGAAAACAGGTGGTTTCTAAATAAATTGTTACAACCCTTAAGCATAGCACATTGTGTTTAGAACATCACAATGCATGTTTTCCATCTTCACATGTGTTCACTTCACAATATTTTATATATTCGTAATGACCTATCTAGTTTTCTATTTATAGCTTCAATATCTAATCAAATTCCTTGGAATCAAGAATATCTTGTCCACATACAACTATCAGTGGTTAGAGTTGACTCCATCAAACCTGTGTTATCTAGTCAGATTGAAAAGGATTCTTGAACCGATTCTCCATGCATCCAACTTGTAGTCAATTTCTCAGTTGGTTGATCCATCGACTGACTATATTCAACTACTGGTTGATTGTCGACTACTTGATTGAATGATGTAGATATCTGGTCGATTGCCTGACCAACTATTTCTATATGTTGGTTGACTACTAAACCGAATGATTCCAAGAGAAGTGTGATGAACCATCAAAACCTAAAGTTCCAATAGGTTTCCCTTGTTGATATTCTTGATATTTTTTTCTGGAAAAATGTGGCTTGAATCATTTCTTTATCCGATCCATCTTGCCTCTATTCTTATCATTCCAATCCTTTTGAAAATATGGTCTTATTTTTCTCTATTAATAAAGATACTTATATTTTCTTATGGCTTCTTTCAAGATCTTGGGCTCATCAAAATGAAATTTATCACTACAAAAAAGAAGGTATCCCACTAAAAAATATTTGTATTTTTTACCTTCTTATCTTTTATGAAGCCAACATACCTCAACAATTCAAGGAATATTCTCTCATACTCATCCATTGTCATGCTTCCAAGCTTGAGTTCGAAGAACTCTTTCATTTTATTATCAAATTATTGATCTCACAAAAATTTCTTCTGAAAATACCTTTTGAACTCCCTCCATGAGATCCTCTTCTCTTCAATGTGCTTAACTTGCTTGAGATTATCCCACCACATAGATGTTTTTCCTCAAAGATGATAGGTTGCAATTTTGGATTCTACATTTGATGAGTAATCATGCAATTGGAGATATTTACTCATGCCAAAAAACCAAGATTTAACATCTTCCCCCTTCCTATTCTCTCCATCAAATGATGGTGGCTTGAGCTTCTTGAAATCTCCTTGCAAAATATATAACTCAAGCCTCCTCCTTTATCTTTGGAAAGGGGGCACACTTGGTTTTCTATCCAACATTGAATGTGCATGTGCTCTTCTAGTAGAGTTTCCTAGTGAATGATGGTGATTTCTACTAACACTCCTTGATTTCCTAGATCCTCTATGATTATTCCTCCTATCATGAGATCTGGATTCTTTTACTTTCCTTGCACTAGACGCTTGTTTTTCTAAAAATACTTATGGACTTGTCTATGAAACATATTCATAATATGTAGCATCTCCTCTTGATATTTCATAATCCTTTCAATATTTTATCTATATCTCTATACTTCCTTATACAAGCTTCTCATACTCTCAATCAATTCCACTCGACTTCTACCTCCATTGGACTTAGTCTCTACATTTCCCATGTTGACATGTAAACCTATGATCTCATCTCCATGACTGTAATATCCTTGGGCATATTCCATATCTCTATTCCTCATATGGGAACCAAATATGTTTTTCATGCACCTCTAATTCTGCAAGAAACGTGCATGCAACAATTGTTGTTAGAATTAAGCATATTAAAAAATTATCATTAATTAAGCTACAAGTCATTATTCATATGAATTTATAAAGAATATGGTTGCATTGAATCAGATTATGATTATTTAGACACATTATCCTCTTAATTATCTTTCCAACGACTATACTCATGCCTCATTCTGAGTTTTGAGCTAAACGTTATAACCTTCTGAAGTTTGCAATTTCTAGTCATTTGTGGTATATTTTCACTAATACAATTTATCTGAGAGACCATTTTATACCACTTGTAGAAGAAAATCCATCAAGAATCGGAAACATGTGTGTATTAGGTGAAGATATATTTTATGATTGTGAACACACAAAAATCTTCGAATTCGAAACTGGATTCTCCCATCAATTTCTATATAAATATGGAATTGATGACTTTGCACTTTTACATTTTCTCCAGACTTGTTATCTCCTAAACAGAGTAAAACTAAGAAAGTATATCTCAACAAAACATTTGGATTGATGTGTAGATAAAAAAATTACTAAATAATTTTTTTTGGATTGGTGATCTAGGGTCCCCTTTCCTCTAAAGATTTCGAAAATCCCCAAAAAGTGCTAAGGAATAGTGGATTTTTCCCTATTTGAACACCTCCACTTCAACTCCTTTAGAATTTCACCTAAATCCCAATTGGGCATATTCATGCCTTCTTTTTGAGCTATATAAAAAAATCACCTTTAATTGGGCATCGATTACTGAGCATGACCCGGATCTTCAAAATCCCCTTATTTGCATTTTTCAGAAAATTAAAGAAGAAATAGCCAATGGACTTCACTGACACTCTTGTAGCCTTCGTCACTACAGACATACCCCTTAAATTTTATCTCAATCTATGTTGAAATGATTTTGTTGTGGCCAAAACATGTTTGGCTCTAGACCTTTTTTTGTAAACTTTTCTATTTTCTTCTTCCCTTTCCTCCTCATATTCTCTTCCTTTCTCTTCTTCTCCTTTTCTCCTCTTCTTTAGAAATTGGTTATTTCCTTTGCATCAAAAATCAACAATTTCCTTTGAATTAGTGATTGACGAATTCCTTTTTATAATTTCACGAAACTCTTATCACTCCATCAAAGATCGATGATTTTCTTGATTAATGACTTTCGAAAAGTCCATACTTCGTAGAATTTCACCAAACTTCGATCACTCTATTGGAAATCAGTGATTTCCTTCATTGAATATCTAGGAAAATTCCATACTTGACATAATTTCACCAAATTCCGATTGCTCCATGGGTGATCAGTGATTTCCTTCATCGACGACCTATGAAAAGTCCATACTTCGTAGAATTTTGTTGAACTCTGATTGCTCCATCAACGATCAGTGATTTCCTTCTTTGGAGATCTATTAAAAAGTCCATACTTCATATAATTTCATCCAAATTATATCGTTCCATCGATGATTCACAATTTCCTTCATCAATGATCTATGAAAACTCCATACTTCATAGAATTTCACCAAACTCTAAAATTTAGAAGTTTTTTACCACATCTAGGATGAATCTAGGCCATCAATCTCAAAATAAAAAGAAATATTGGTTGTTGATTCATAAAAATATATACCATGATACCTGCCTTCTTCCACCTTGGATCTACCAATGTAGATCATTTCAGTCGATGTCATGGGTATGGTCCATGTCATCACATGTACAAATCTTTTCAAAAATCTCCCCAAAATTATAATTTTCGAAAATTTAATAATTTTTCCGAAATTTTCTTCAGTGAACTTGAAAATTTTAACCAATCCAAAATGAATATCGGGCGTTGATCACTATGAAAACACAAAATTCAACCTTCTAGGCCAAATTTGACTTCGCAGCTTGCATATCACTACCATTTATCATCTCCTCAACCATTATGAGTGAAAATCCAACCTGAATTTGCTTAGAAAATTGGGGATTTCACTTCGATTTCAAAATTTTCCCCTAATATGCCCGCAGGGGTGTAGACCGATTGGCAAGTCCGTGTAAATGGCAGGAACTATGTAAAAAGGAGGTCTCAAGGTCGATTCTCACCCCGCTTTACCCGGAGGGCGTGCTTGCGGGATGTGCGTTTCTCCCCAGGGGTTATAAGGCAGCCGGCAGGATTCGACCCCGTGTCACGCGAGTACGATACTACCGTTGTTACCGATTCCCCTGAGCAAAAAAAAAAAAAAAAATCCCCTAATATGTCATAGATCAAAACTCTACAACAAGGAATTTTCCAAATTTGCACTGGTATTTGTCCCATACAAGTCCGGTATTGAATTGAAAACTTTGATACCACTATGTAGTGTCCCCCACTACTAAACCCATAAAGGTTCTCATGATACCATTAAAATTAAGAACAATGCAACATGAAACAAATATTCATGCATATAACAACATTTTTAAAACATGAATGCAAATAAATTAACATTCATACAACAACATATATATGGTTCTCTCATTGCAAAACCAATGGGCACGCAACTGAAGACTGCCCAGAACTAATTGCAAAATGGGAAGATCGGGTACGTCAATGAGGAACTAACCTCATCAGTTCAGAAATCAAAAGATTTATTAGAGGACAACTTCCCAACCTTGATACCGTCACTCAAGGAGGGGAAAAGACTAGAGCTGATGCTAAGAATTTACCTCAGATCTAGAAAGCAGCACCTAAGGAAGACAGGTATGATCCTCTAAAACATAAGTTGTTCTTTAGAAATGCCATAGAAGTATTTCATAATATCCCTAGCCTTGAGATGCAAGAGAAAACCCCTCAACCTATTTTTTATCTGAATATTGCGCAAGTCCCTGCTTCACCCCCTGCACCCAGAAACCCTGTAGTCACAATGAGACAACCTGAGCAACCACAAAATGTAGTTGACCTTTGGTTTCATTTATTTTCTAATATTCTTGGGAATCACCAGCTAACAGAAAAGTTGTGCAATGTGCTATACCTAGTTCTGGGGAATGAATAACCCACAGAAGAAATAATAAGGACTAATCTTCCTAAGAATAATACTCAAAGAGTACAAAGAAGGAAAGTACAAACTGGAAAAGAATTTAGACTAGTAGCCCAGCTAGATGAGTTTGAGATCAAATATGTTATGTTAGATATAGGAGTTGATGTTAACATACTTCCTAAAAAGACTTGGGAAGCCTTAGGAAAACCCCAGTTGACATATTCCCCAATCTAGCTAACAATGTCCAACCATTATTGTATTTTCCCAATAGGAAGACTGGAGAACATAGAAATAGATGTTGCGGGAGTGAAGACTGTAGCTGATTTTGAGGAGATCGAAATCATGGGGGATAAGGACCCTTATCCTTCACTACTTGGTATTGATTGGGCCTATGAAAACTATGCATTGATCGACCTAAAAACATATACTATGACATTTGCGGCAGATGGAATAAAAGTGGTTCAACCCTTGGATCTGTATGTATTCCCTCGTTGCACAAAGCCAACGGACAAAAATATGGAGGGAGAAGACTTAGATCAGTTGTACATTGTAACAGCAGGAATAAGAGAAGATTACATAAATCCTATTATTGATGGATCGGTAAGTTGGAGGAGTATACAATCAGTGGACGAAGATTCAAAACTAGCATTTGACAGTTGGAAGCAAGGCTCATATGAAAGATATTCAAGAAGATGCACAACTGTTAGGGAAACTAGATGGGTTGGAATCGAGGTCAGAGAACACCTAGTATATGATGATACCATGGGACTTGACATTTTTCTTCTCAGCATGGAAGAAAATGTAGCGGAGGATCAAAGGACCTCAGTATTGTATTTATCCCTCCAGGACACCCCTGCCAGATGGTGGGCCAATCACAAAGAATTACTCGAAAATTGGGATGATGTGAAGAAAGCTATCAAATGTAGATTTCAATATAAGGAGCAGCTGGAATCAGAGATGTAGACGAATTTCCAAGTTGCGCAACTGTTCAATAGAGAGTCTGATCCTAAAGCACATATTGAACAATGCATGACACAGTGGCAAGTTGTGGAAATACTATCTTGCTTCTGGGTTCAAGTATTTCCCCACTCACTAGGTCCAATCCTGAAAGCTTGGTTCATGCATGAAGAAACCAAAAGACAGACCAACGACTGGAAAATTTTGGTAGATCACTTTTGCAAGGACTTCTTGTTTACAAGTAAGTACCTTGATCTTGAAGTAGTCCTGCAAAGAATCAAAGAATTCCTTTTTACGAACAATAATAAACAAAAATCAAACCTAGTGATATGTGCAAAGCATAGTCGAGAACTTTAGCCTAATATTCACCTGAACCCAGAAAAGATACCTATAGAATGATTTAAGATTGAGAGAGATTTAGAAATCCCAGATGAGTTAGAATAATTGAGGAACTTAGCCATTAAGGAGATAGAAGGGAGCAAAGAAATCCAAAACATCATACCCAGTCAAACTGATAGTTCTTATAACCACCCATTGAACTTGTGAAAAGTCAATATAGGGACCATAGAGCAACCTAAGATATCTATGGTGGGAGATTGCTGGGATGAGAAAACTAGACAGGAAATACAGAGTTTGTTGCAAGAATATGAGGATTTGTTCCCAAAGACATTTTTAGAGTTAAAATGGATTAAAGGAGTTATGGGAGAGATGAAAATTGAATTAAAACTAGGATCAAAGTATGTGAGGCATAGACCATACTTCCTTAACCCCAGAGTGAAAGAGAAGGTTAAGAGGGAAATAGACAAGATGTTGGAAGATGGACTTATTTTTGTAGTAGAAGAAGCAGAATGGGTCAACCCATTAGTCATCCAGAGTAAGAAAGGTATAGAGGATATTAGGGTCTATGTAGACTACAGAAGCCTTAACTCTACCTGTGTGCATGACCCTTTTCCAACACCTTTTACTAATAAGGTGCTAGGACAGGTTGCGGGTAAAGAATATTACTCATTTACATATGGGTTTTTGGGGTATCACCAAGCAAGGATTTCTTAAGAGGACAAAAAGAAGACCACAGTCATAACAGAATGGGGTCATTTGCATACAATGTGATGCCATTCAGCCTAAATAATGCCCCTACAGTTTTTTCAAGGATTGTGATAACAACTTTTTGAGAATTTATCCACAAGTTTATATAATTTTATATGGATGATTGGACGGTATATAGTCTACTCAAGGAACATGTAGCGCTACTACGTCTGATGTTTGACAGATGTAGGGAATTGCAGATATCATTGAACCTCATAAAATGTATCTTTTGTGTACCACATGGAAATTTGTTGGGACACATAGTATGTCGAGAGGGAGTACTAGTAGACCCAGCCAAAGTTGTGGTTATTGTGAACATGCCGCCACCTACAAGTTCTAAGAAGTTGTGCTCCACACTGGGGCACACAGGGTACTATCGTAGGTTTATCAGAAGATATGAAAATATCACCGCACCTCTGGAAAATATACTAAAGAAGGCCGAAGTGTTCCAATGGACCCCAAAATGTGATAAGGCATTCAAGACCCTAAAGGAGAAGCTCAACACAAAACCTATCTTAATATTTCCAAATTGGGAAAACGAATTTCACGTCCATGTAGATGTTTCAGGTATTTCCTTGGGAGTTATCTTAGCACAACTGGGAGATGGATCCATGGATCATCCTATCTATTTTGTGAGTAGGAAGTTGTCGCAAGCTGATCACAACTATACAACGATAGAAAGAGAAGGTTTAGCTATGATTTACACTTTGCAGAAGTTTAGACATTATTGTTAGGTTCTCATTTTAAGTTCTTTAATGATCATTCTGCATTAAAATATCTAGTTAACAAACCTGTGTTAGAAGGGAGAATTTGTAGATGGTTTCTATTGTTTCACGAATTTTCTTTTGAATTAATCATTAAGCCTAGAAGATGTAACGTAGGGCTTGATCACCTGTCTAGGTTAGAGTTAGGAGAAAGTGGTGGAGTAGTCGACAATCAACTCCCAAATGTAGACCTGTTTCGAGTTGAGGCCATACCAGAATATATGGAAGACATAGCAGTCTTCTTAAGTACAAGATTTTTCCCATAAACATATTCTGCAACCCAGAAACACCATATGGTGGTTAGAGAAGCGGACTATCAATAGATTGCAGGGAAATTATATAAATTGGGACTAGATAGTATCCTCAGGAGATGTGTCTTCGATCATGAAAGGCAGGATATATTGTGGGAGTGCCATAGTGGAGTTGCGGGAGGCCATGTGGGAGGAAAGGCCACTGCGTAGAAATTTCTCCAAGTTGGACTTTGGTGGGCTACACTCTTCAAGGATGCAAAGGCATATGCTAGATCATGTGATGTTTGTCAAAGAGTGGGTAAGCCATCATGACGATATGAATTGCCACTTCAACTAGTTCAAGCTTTACAAGCTTTTGAGAAGTGGGTGGTTGACTTCATTGGGTTGATCAACCCCACAGCTAAGCATTCAAAGGCTAGGTACATTATTACCACAACTGACTACCTTACACGTTGGGTTGAGGCAGCAGTTGTTCAGGATTGTTCGACCGATATTGTTGTCTGCTAGGTTCATTTTTTAAAACATTATCAATCGATTTGGATGTCTTAGGAGTCTGACCAGTGATCAGGGAGCTCATTTTATCAGTAGTACCATAGAAATCCTACAACAAAGTTCTTAATCCAACATTATAAAAGTAGCCCCTACCACCCACAAGCTAATGGAACAATAGAGGTGTTTAACAAGATTCTGGAGAGAGAGTTAACAAATGTTTGTTGCGCAAACAGGGAATACTAGGATGATAGAGTTGTAGTAGTACTATGGGCTTATAGGAAAACTACAAAGAAGCTCCATAAGTACACTCCATTTCAGCTAGTTTATGGGAAAGAGGTTGTGGTGCCTCCTGAATTCATTACTCCAAGTTTCTACATTGCACAAATCACACACATGTTGGGGGAAGAATCAATTGCATAGAGACTCGTGGAGTTACAAGAACTTGAAGAGACCAGGTTTTTAGAAAACTTCCATCAGTCAGTTGAGAAAGAAAGGCATAAATCTTGGCATAACAGACACATTAAGACTAAATTATTTTCGCAAGGAGACAAGGTCCTACTCTATGACATTCGATACCAGAAGAATCCAGGCAAGTTGCGCATGCATTGGTTGGGACCATTTATAGTTGTGGAGATCCCACCTTCTAGAGCAGTCACACTTGCACAAATGGATGGTATGTTGTGGCCAGGATGGGTGAATGGCTCTCGCCTGAAACCCTATATATCTCAGAACTGAGCTAAAGGATTGTCGCTCTAGTCCAAAGGAGCATGTATAGTAGTTATATTTTAGTTTTTCTACAATTTCTATAAATTCAGTTAATAAAGTTGATGTGTGCAGTTTTGCACCGTGACATGTAGTTCATTTATTTTTCTATCTAAGTATTGTTTGATGCATAACTGCTTACTCAGCAGCATAGGATTAGAAGCATCAAGAACCTATTAATGGCAATCATTAATATGATAGGGACCCCTTTTGTGGTCGGAGGGAGAGTGAATCTGAATGCAATCTAAGCCCATGTGCCATACGAACCCAGTCCAGTCACAGCCTTTATTACTACTACGGTACCCTTTCTGAATTCGGTTAATCCATAAAGACACGATACACGAATATTCCATCAGTATTCACGTCGGGATTCTCCTTCATCAAATGGTAAGGTCTAAAATTAGCCACGTCCCTATCCAACTTGCACAGTAAATACCAAAATCTCCAATAGGATTTACCCCGTTAACCAGTCCTGTCAGACAACTTAGATCCAAGTTGCATCTATAGGTTAATGATGAATAACAGTTATTACTGAACTTACCAGCTAAGCCTAAGTATAAGGCTCTGAGAACTCGTTGTAGGACGCATTGTTTCCCAGAATGAACTTAGCAATTTACGAATTTTGCAGAGTGAGCGAGCCTATGTAATCCCTCGACTATTATTAGTTGTGATCACCAATCCTTGTTTCGCTTGCAGAATTTGTTGATAGTTCATACTCACAATACCGAGAGCTACATGGATCCGAAGCACTATTTCCAAGGATGTAGTACCAGATGAGCCCTGCAACCCCTGGGTTGAGATCATGGGTGATCTCAAGGGGAAGGTGGAGAAAGTCAAGATCTTCGAGCTCGACTTAACAAACCATGTCTTGTTCCTACAGATGAACATAGACGTTTTTTGGAGTATCACTCCAGATGAGTTGGGAGGCATGCAGTTTGTGCCAAAGCCCAAGTTTATTAACTTGTTCAACTCAACCATCATGAACCTCAGGCACTTACCAGTTTCCATTAGCAGGGTGCATGACAGAAGTTTTTGGTTGGATAGGAGATATCCAATCCATGCAAAACACATCCACCAACTCACTGGACTGTCCCTCAAGGGAGAGGACATGTCCAAATGGTTCCAGGGTCCCAACAAGCATGGCAAGAATAAAGGGGAGCCCAACCTATATAAAATATTTCACATGAAAAGGGGGGGCACACAACCAATATTGACCCCATACTACCCGAGGCAGTCAGGCATGGCTGCTACATCATAGCTAGAAAAGTCATGAGGTTCTATTACAAGGGAGAATTCACACTGGATGTTTTATCAGTGGCAAATTTTTTCACCAATGGCGTTGTCTTCAACTGGTGTAGCTACTTGTTGGAAGAACTACTTGTGGCTTGTGAGGAAGCCTGGGATAAAGCCGGTACCTTCACCTATGGATACTTGTTGCTTATGTTTGCAATGCTCAAGTGGATGCCACCCATTGGAAGACTGTTGGTGCTAGCAGATAAGGAGCACCTAACAAAAATGTTTGAGCCCTCGAATTTAAGGGCGGATTCAGAGAACACCTCCTTCAACAACACGGTGTTCTCCAAGTGGTACAATGGGCTTATTGACGCAACACAGAGGCTGTGAATTCCACAGGAACTCCTCAACTGCAATACAAGGAACATATCATTCAGCATGAAATGACACCATATAATTGTGTGGTCGAGGTATGCTAAAAGGGAGGACTTCCACTCACGGATGCTACCATTCTATTTGGAAGAAGAGGCCTTCAACAAGGAGGTGATGTTGTGGCCTAGATTCAAATGAAACCCATGCAAGTCAAGGATGCACTATGTTTTTCCCATTGATATGTTGAAGAAGAAATCTCAAGAAGAAGGGGTAGGACTGAGTTTCAGCCCAGTGGCATAGAAGAAAGAAGATCTACCACAGACTAAATCAGAAGAGGAGGAAGAAACGCAGCCACTAGAGTGAAAGAAAAGAACATTGTCGATGTTCCCGCAACTGTTGAAGCAAGCTATGTTCACAGGTAAGGATGTCAATGAAATCCTTAGTGTTGCATTCATCACAGATCCCGTGGCTAAAAAAACTAGGATGGGGATCACGCCAAGAAACGTTCTGAAACCCCCACCCATTTCACCACCATCCCTCGCACTCGCTTAGCAGTTCAAGCAGCCCCCATCATACATATCCAGGATGACCCTGAGCTTGACACCACTCCATACACCATCATCATTGAGCACCCTCCATCACCACCACAACCCCAGTTGCCACTTCTTGAAACCGATAGTCCACCCCAAACCAATGATCCAAAACCCATGCAGCTCGATCCCCTAGAAATACCCAAGAAAACAATATTCCTTTATTTCATTAATAATGTAAGATCACTTACAAATATCCACCATGAATGTTATGCTCTTAAATATCTTTCCAAGTTGACTCTAACTTGACAAAGACCTAAAATACCTTGCTGAAATAAACCTCTGATGTGATGCCTTTATTGTTGATATATAGCATTGATATGCTTCTTTGGTATGCTGCCTCTTTATCACTGATATTATCCTCTATTGCTTCACCCTTAACCTGCATATCAAAACTATGTTGAAGAGAGGGTTCAACCTCTGCTTATATAGGCTGAAGAGGGGAAGGGGAGAGGATCGAAATAGTAACCTGTTTGCATGCTTAATCATAACTCAGCTTCATACTTTAGTTCGAACTTAGAACTAGACTTGAGACTGTTATACTTTAGTTCGAAAATAGAACTAGACTTGAGACTTCAGTTACAACTCAACATTATACTTTAGTTCGAAAATAGAACTAGACTTAAGACTTCAGTTGCAACTCAACATTACACTTTAGTTCTAAAATAGAACTAGATTGAAGACTTCAGTTACAACTCAACATTACACTTTAGTTCTAAAATAGAACTAGACTTAAGACTTTAGTTGCAACTCAACATTACATTTTAGTTCTAAAATAGAAATAGACTTAAGACTTCAGTTACAACTCAGCATTACACTTTAGTTCTAAAATAGAACTAGACTTGAGACTTCAGTTACAACTCAACTCTTTACAAGGCAATTTGAAATTCTCTTCATGGTGGATAATGTCACACGTGCCAATGCACTAGATCAATACATTTATATCATTTGCAATATTAGGAATATCATTTGTTTCTAACTCATAGGAATTTTATATTCAACCTAAATTTTTCTAGATGCCTTGATGTTTTCTCATGGCTCACAAGGCTTGACTAGGATCACAGAGGTTGTACGTTCCCCTTGACTTTTTCACTAGTTTGTCTATGCTCACAGAGGTTGTACATTCCCCTTGACTTTTTCACTAGATTGTCTATGCTCACAGAGGTTGTACGTTCCCCCTAACTTTTGCATTAGACTCACATAGCATCTCGTTCGTCCCGAATGTTGGTTTGACTCACATAGGTTGTACATTCCCCTTGGCTTTTTTCAATACCTCACAAGACTAGTTGATTCTCCAAATATCCCTAGCTAGCCTCAGGGTATCCCATATGGCCTCTCATTGGATAATGATTGTAGATGCTACCAAATTTAACCCATACAATCTTATGTGTTAACACCCCCTATCCATGGACACATGGGAAGAGGAACATTTCCTTTGGAGGCACTTCGAAACCATGAGATGATTATACTTCATATCATTGCACCCCATGATGGCCTTGGAAGGCCTAAGATGTCACACCTTATGCCCTAGACATCACATGGGTTTTGGGTTTTAATGGGGTTTCTCATAGTTGATGGTGATGGTGATGGTTTGATGGAGATAAAGACACTTGGCACATGCGAGCACTCAATGGCATGATTTATGGCCTTTGGAGGCCCATCGTTCTTCATCAAAGGCTCAATGTCTTTACTAGAGGCCCTATGTCACCCTTTACGACATTATGTCACCCCTAAAAGGGGATTTTCTTTTTGTAAGTTTGAATTTTAAGATGTAAAAGGATAGGGAGGTTAGCCTCTCTAATTTTATGTTGAGTTTTCAAAAAATGGACAAAAGGGTTTTAGGTGACCTCATATAAATAGAGGCCACCCTTTTTTCATTTGTGTTGAGTATATTGTCATTGATGTCAAGGTGCAAATGTAATTGATGTGAATGTGATGACATTGATGTCAAGTTAGTAGTAATGATGATATTTAATGTAGTGGTAACTCTGGTAAAATCCTATATCTACTATAGTGGTAACTCTGGCCAAACCCTATATATATTGTAGTGGTAACTCTAGCCAAATCCTTAGAGTATTTTAGTCTCTACAAGATAGACAAAGTAGTAGCATACTAATCAATGGCTTATGCAGAACTAAAAGATGTCTTTATTATGCTTTAACAGTGGCAGGGAAGGAATGCAGTTCAAATAATCCTACAAGACACTTATGATGTCACTATATATCAGAGAAATAGTATTAATATTATCTCCCGGAAATCTATTGTAAATAATCAAAACTCCTACAATACTCAAGTGATGCATAAATTAATTAGTGAAGCAAAAGGAGAGAATGATTCATGCGACAAAGCTATTCCTTGCATTAATAATCTCTTCTAAACAATATATATACACATTGTCTTATGACAAAGGTGGAGGATATGCACAAACTTCAAACAGTGTCAAGTTTTGAACGAGACTCGGGGTTGGAAAATAGGGCATGTGTCACAACAGTAGTATTGTGCCCCCCCTTTGTATTGGGATTCTAACCGGGTATTCATGCCCCCTCAATAAGACCCTTGGTCCTAGGCAGTTGATTCTATGCCCATTAAGCTAACTTAAATAATAAAGGAAAATAATCCCCGAGGGCTTATACTCTATGAAAACATTTCAAACGACACTCTATTTGGCTCAAAGGATGAATTGTGGCCACTTCCAACATAAAATAAGTCCACAAAATTTAATTAAATCATATATATGTAGAACAAAGATGAGGAAAAGTGTGTAGCGTTGTAGTTGATGAAGAGGCTCTGAGACGACTTGTTCAGGCTTACATAGATCTGAGGAGAGCACTCTTGCAATGGTGTTCTGGTGAAGTTAGTGTAATAGTGAGAAAACTTTGATATGGCGTTCTAAGTGTTACAGTGATTCGAGGAGAGTCTTTGTGATATGGGAAAATATAATGTGTTGTTATAGAATTTGTTAGGGTCTCAAGAGTAGCATCTTGTTCTGGACTATTGGAATTGTAGGCATTTAATCATTACAGGGATATGATGTGATGATACAAGGAGATTTATAATTTACATATGTCCATGATGTTGGTTTCATGGGTAATCCTATTGAACAGGAGCATTGTTAAATCATAAGAATTGGTTGGTTTTAGCAGAATTTTGTGCTTAATGAAGATCTAGTTTTGAGTGTATATGTTGTTGAAATATTGTAACAGAAAATAATATTCTACTTATTATTGAGATATTATCTTATAGATAAATCCACTTTTGTGGATTGACCATGTCGAGATTTGTAAAATACCAAATCCCCTTTTATGGATTGGTCAAACCCTAATTATTATGAGGCTAATTAAGTAGTCAGCCCCTAGGACTAATTAAAGTGGTTTTAACTGCTAAGTGAAGACGTCAGCCCTGCTAGATGAAGAGACACCACCCTAGCACCTGTCAGTTAGTATAAATAAGAGTGGAAGGCACCTCATTAGCTCACTCACTCAAGTCACTCATCTAGTGCGCAAGTTTGAAGGAAGCTATAGTTTCCAGTTTCTGGAAGAAAGAAGAGAGAGGCACATTGCGCAGTTTTGGATATTCTCCAGTGTTTGGTTTATTATCTTGGCATTGTATTGGAAATCTATATTAAAGAAGTTTTTGTTGGGTTTTCTTCCCCTTAAGGGTTTCCTAGGATAAATGATGTCTATCTTGTGATTGTGTTTCTCTTAGTGATCCTTCATATGTTATTATTGTCTAGTAAATTGAAAAGAAACTTAATAGTTGCTCTAAACTTAGCATGGTATCAGATCTAAGCTGAAGAGAGCACCTTTCACTGGATAAGCAAAAACGTCATTGTTGGCGTACATGAAAATTAGGGCTTTTTGTTGGAGAGGAATTTCAGCCTAAAAAACACCTAGAGAAGTGTGCCCTAGCCTAGCGAACTTATTGGCAACTTGATCACACCTTTTTTGTGGACAAAAACTCCTGGAAGTGAAACCCTATTTTTTGGTTGGTACCAGAAAACCAAAAAACCGAGAAACCATAACTAGTACCAGAAGTACCAGTCCAGATTTGTGTAGGCATAGTTTCAAGGGGTAAAATTTTGATTTAAAAAAAAACTAATTGCACCAAGCTACTCACCTCAGCAAAGCGCACCTCCTGGTAAGTTCAGATCTAATTTCTAAGCATTTTCATTTTTTAGTCATTTTCCCTGCTCCGGGTCAAGATGTCTGCAATCACCAAGATTGTTGACAAGTTATAAGGTGTGGATAAATTTGGCAACATCGACAGTCATTCTTCAATGAGAGGTCATATGGGCCACCCTAAGTCTAGCCAGGGAGATTTGGAGAATCAACCAGTCTTGTGAGGTATTGACAAAAGTCAGGGGGAACGTACAACCTCTGTGAATCAAACCAAAAGTTAGGACGAACGAGATGTTATGTGAGTCTAATGAAAAAGTCAGGGGGAATGTACAACCTCTATGAGCATAGACAATATAGTGCAAAATTCATGGGGGACGTACAACCTCTGTGAGCATAGAAAGACTAGTACAAAAGTCAGGGGGAACGTACAACCTCTATGAGCCTAATCAAGCCTTGTGAGCCATGAGAAAAATTCAAGGCATCTAGAAAAAGTTAGGTTGAATATAAAATTCCTATGAGCTAGAAAAAAATGATATTCCTAATATTGCAAATGATATAAATGTATTGATCTAGTGCGTTGGCACGTGTAACATTATCCACCATGAAGATATTTTTGAATTGCCTTGTAAAGAGTCGATTTGTAACTGAAGTCTCAAGTCTAGTTCTATTTTAGAACTAAAGTGTAATGCCGAGTTGTAACTGAAGTCTTAAGTCTAGTTATATTTTAGAACTAAAGTGTAATGTTGAGTTGCAACTGAAATCTTAAGTCTAGTTCTATTTTTAGAACTAAAGTGTAATGTTGAGTTGTAATTGAAGTCTTAAGTCTAGTTCTATTTTAGAACTAAAGTATAATGTTGAGTTGCAACTGAAGTCTTAAGTCTAGTTCTATTTTCGAACTAAAGTGTAATGTTGAGTTGTAACTGAAGTCTCAAGTCTAGTTCTATTTTTGAACTAAAGTATACCAGTCTCAAGTCTAGTTCTAAGTTCGAACTAAAGTATGAAGTTGAGTTATGATTAAAGCATGAAAACAAGTTACTATTTCGAGCCTCTCCTCTTCTCCTCTTCAGCCTATATAAGCAGAGGTCTACCCCTCTCTTCAACACAGTTTGATAAGAAGGTTAAGGGGGAAGCAATAGAGGAGAATATCAATGATAAATAGGTAGCATACCAAAGCAGCATATCAGTGATGTATATCAACAATAGAGGTAGAATATCATAGGTGTATTCCAGCAAGGTCTTTTAGGTCTTTCTCATGTTAGAGTCATCTTGGTAGGCTCTTTAAGAGAAGAACATTCATGGTGGATATTTGTAAGTGATCTTACATTATTAATGCAATAAAGGAATATCGTTTGTTGGGGTTTTTCTCCCTCTACAAGATTTCCTTAGGGTATATGTGTTTTTTATGTGCATGTTTACTCATATACACAGTTATTTCTATTCGATTATGATTTGGTATTGTTGAAGTGTATTAAGATGGAATCAAAGTTTTGAAGAAAATAAAAGAATTAATCCTCATAAGAAATCAAGCTCACAATTTAACATGGTATCAGAGCTTAGGGTGTGTTAAACGTGTTGAAGTGTAGCAGAAGGTACACATAGATCCAAGCTAGCTTGATTAAGTTTCCAGTGTGAGGTCCATGGCATCCTCCATTTCAGTCAAGGTCGAGGATAAGCTTGAAGGAGCTACCAACTTCAATGTGTGGAAGCTCTGGATAACAAATATCTTGCAGGAGCATGATCTTGAGCAGTATGTGACCACAGTGGTGGAGGAACCCACGAATAATGCAGGAAGAGAAACCTTCAGGAAGAGTCAAGCAAAGGACAAGTGAATCATCTTTGACTCACTGCCAAGGACTGTATGGATACCTTGGTGAATCTGTATAAGAAACAGGTTCCAAGTTAGAAGAGGACACTTAAGCACAAGATTAAGTATTTGAAGATGGAGAAAGGTGAATCAGTGGCATATTTTTGTTCCAGTATAGCCCAAATCAGGGATCAGCTTTTGGTCACAAGGGTGACAGTGGATGATGATGATTTAGTGCAAGACATTTTTGATGGTCTTCCTTCTTCATGAGAGACCTTCTTATCCAGTGTAAGTGGGAGAGATATTCAGCCCAAGTTTGAGAGGTTATGGCACGATTTCCTCTAGGAGGAGAGTCGCACAGCTACCAGGTGTGAGCTAACGAAAGAAGAGCACTCAGCTTTAGCATCAAGATTCAAGGGAAAGGAGAAAGGCACTTTCCAAAAAGGCTCTCAATGGAAGCCAAACACCAAAGGTACATTCAAAGGCAAGAATATTGATACATCTAAGATTAAATTCTTTAGTTGTAATAAGTTGCGTCATTTTGCTAAAGATTTTTGGTTTAGAAGGAAATATCCTAGGAAAGGGAAACATCATGCCTCAACTATTTAGGATGATGAATCCAAAAGAAATCAGAAAATTCCTTCTGATGAGAAAGAAAATAGAAAATAATATTACTTGGTGTCTTCCTTATCCAGTTTAGTTTTCACAGGGCCGAAAACTTGGTTAGTAGACAGTGGTGCATCAAATCACATGACGGGGTTCAAGGAGATCCTCTTAGATTTTGAGACAAAATCTTTTGCAGAGCATGTTGAGCTTGGGGATGACAAATGTTACAATATAGAGGGAGTAGGCTCTATCTCCTTTTGATTGGAATCTGGGGCTAGGCTTCATGTTGATGAAGTATTATATGTTCCAGGGCTCAAGAAGAATCTACTATCAGTGGCAACCCTTGAGGACAAGGGATATTGGGTGATATTCAAGGATAGGAAGGCACTACTATGGGATAAAGGTAGCCACTTAAGTACAACAGAACACATTGGAACTTGCAAAGGAGGACTGTACGTCATGATAGGACAGTCAGTTCAGGTATCGACTCATGATGAGACTAGCTCCAACGAGTTGTGGCACAAAATACTTGGACATATTCATTACAAAGTTCTTTTAGCTCTGCAGAACATGGTATGTGGAATGCCCTCTATTTCTCTTAGTAAAAATCAAATTTGTAAGGGATGCATGCTAGGTAAAAATATAAAGAAAGCATTTCCTAGTAGTGACAACAGAGCTCAGGGCATCATAGATCTGGTTCATTATGATGTATGTGGTCCCATGTCATCTCCCTCTCTCAATGTTTTTTTCTTTTTTTGTTAATTTGTGCGGAACCTGTTGGCTACACGATTAACCTGTGGCTTGAGAAACTGCGACTCAGGGGAATCTAAGCCATCAAAATCACCCGGGGATCATACCCGGCCTGAGCCACACCAACCCTTAACATGGTTGGATTTTTTGTCCCCACAGGTTTCGAACCGGTGACTTTAACATCACGGAGTGGCTTAACAACACACTCCGTCACCGACTGTCCTACACCTCGGGGACCTCCCTCTCTCAATGGTTGTTTTTATTATGTCATTTGTATTGATGACTACTCAAGAAAATGTTGGATATATTTCCTTAAAGATAAAAGTGACACATTTGATAAATTCAAAGAGTATAAATCCTTTATTGAAAAGAAGATAGGGAAACACATCAGAATCCTTAGAACATACAATGGAGGAGAGTTTGAATCTCTCCAGTTTGAGGATTTCTACAAGTCAGTAGGAATCAAGAGACTGTTGACCATGCCATATAAACCAAAGAAAAATGGAGTTGCTGAGAGGAAAAACATGACCTTTTGTGAGGCAACGAAAGCAATGATGTTTGACCAGGATCTGCCAAATTCTTTATGGGAAGAAGCTACCTCCACTGTTGTGTATATTCAGAATAGGTGTCCACATGCTATATTGAAGGAAAAGTCTCCTGAAGAGCTATTCTCAGGGATCAAACCTGAAGTAGGGAAACTAAGGATATTTGAGTGTCCTGTGTATATTCATGTTCTTAAGGAAAAGAAGACAAAGATGGAACCCTCAGGCAAGAAAAGGGTTTTTTTGTGGGGTATAGTGAGAACTCCAAGGCTTACAATATTTATGTCCCAAGTCAGAGGTAAATAGAGGTAATTAGAGATGTGACTTTCCATGAGGAAGCCGCATTTAATAAATCCAAAGAGCTTCAGCAGGAATCAGAAGCAGTTCATCCAGCTTCAACCTCTTCTGAAAATGAAGAGTCAGATGATCAGAGGGGGGAACCTTGTGAAGGGCCAAGTAATGAGCCCCTAGAAATTGATGAAGTGTTAGAAAGAACTCTTGAAGAACCTCCAGCCAAAAGGAAGCCAGGGTGGCTTAAAGAAATAGTGCAGGAAGCAGAAAGGATAGTTTCTCCCAAAGGAACTTTCAGGGAAAGGAAGAGGCCTCATAGGTTTGGAGGCTATGTTGCACTGATGAGAAACATTAGTGATGCTAAACCTTCTTAATTTTAAGAAATAGATAAATTACAAGTATGAAAGGATGCAATGCTTGAGGAATACAGGTCTATTATAAAGAACAATGTTTGGGACATTGTGCCGAGGACAAAATACAAATCAGTGGTTTCTTCCAAATGGATATATAAGATAAAACATGCAGCTGATGGAAGTGTGGAAAAGTTCAAAGCAATATTTGTAGCTAGAGGATTCACTCAGAAAGAAGGAATCGACTATGAAGAGACTTTTTCTCCTATAGCCAGGTATACCTCCATTCGAACTATTATTTCTTTAGCTCTCGTTCTTGGTTGGAAGCTACATCAGATGGATGTGAAAAATTCTTGAATGGAAAGATTGAACAGGAGGTCTTTGTGGAACAACCAAATGGTTTTGTATTGCATAACAAAGGAACTCATGTATGCAAGCTAAGGAAGGCCTTGTATGGTCTTAAGCAGGCTCCCATAGTTTGGTATGACGGGATTGATGGCTTTCTCAAAAGCCTGGGATTTCATAAAAGTGATGTTGATGCAAATCTGTACTTCAAGGTAAGAGGTAACCAACATGTTATACTAATCCTGTATGTTGATGATCTCTTTATAACAGAAGATGAAGGGATAAAATCTTGGTGTAAGATGGAGCTAACCTCAGAATTCGAGATGAAAGACTTGGGCTTGATGCATTACTTCCTAGGATTGGAAGTATGGCAAAGACAGGGCAAGATATTTCTGGCATAAGGAAAATACACAGTGGATGTACTAAAGAGGTTTGGTATGATGGATTGCAAATCCATGTCTACTCTGAGGATTACCAACCTAAGGAAGCTGCATGATTCTGATACAAGTTCAAATTTGGTGGATCCCACCATGTATAGGCAATTGATTGGATCATTGATGTACATGATCCACACTATGCCAAATATATGCTATGTAGTGATTGCAATGAGTCAGTTCATGACTGAACAGAGACAGAGACATTGAGTGGCAACAAATCACATCTTGAGATATCTTAGAGGGACCATTACTTATGGTCTAAGAGATACATCCAGTGGTAGTTTATGTCTGCATGGGTATGCAGCTGTTGACTGGGCAGGAAGCCTAGTGGATCAGAAGAGTACTTCTGGATACTGCTTCAGTTTAGGATTTTCTATGATCTCTTGGTCAATATGGAAGCAGGGATCCATTGCACAGAGTATAGTAGAGGTTGAGTACATTGTAGCAAGTGATGCTATCCAGGAAGCAGTATGGCTTAGAAAATTGGTTTATGGGTTGTTTGGTGACAAGCTCGAGACGACGATGGTTCACTGTGATAATCAAAGTTGCATAAAATTGACAGAGAACCCGGTATTTCACAATGATTCAAAACATATTGACATGAGGTACCACTACATCTAAGACATGGTCCAGAGAAAAACTATAAATTTACATTACATAGCCATGAGCGAGCAGGTAGTTGATATCCTGACCAAGCCTCTAACCTCGAGACAGTTTGTGCAGCTAAGAGGAAAGCTTGGTGTGGCTTAGAATGACTCCCTTGCTAAGAGGGAGTGTTAAATTTGGTAGCATCGACAGTCATTCTCCAATGAGAGGCCATATGGGCCACCCTAAGGCTAGCCAGGGAGATTTGGAGAATCAACCAGTCTTGTGAGGTATTAACAAAAACTAGGGGGGACGTACAACCTCTGTGAGTCAAACCAAAAGTCAATACGAATGAGATGTTATGTGAGTCTAATGCAAAAGTCAAGGGGAACATACAACCTCTGTGAGCATAGACAATCTAGTGCAAAATTCAGGGGGAACATACAACCTATGTGAGCATAGACAAACTAGTGCAAAAGTCAGGGGGAACGTAAAACCTCTATGCGCCTAGTCAAGCCTTGTGAGCCATGAAAAACATTCAAGGCATCTAGCAAAAGCTAGGTTGAATATAAAATTCCTATGAGCTAGAAACAAACGATATTCCTAATATTGCAAATGATATAAATGTATTGATCTAGTGTGTTGGCACGAGTAACATTATCCACCATGAAGAGAATTTTGAATTGCCTTGTAAAGAGTCAAGTTGTAACTGAAGTCTCAAGTCTAGTTCTATTTTAGAACTAAAGTGTAATGCTGAGTTGTAATTGAATTCTTAAGTCTAGTTCTATTTTAGAACTAAAGTGTAATGTTGAGTTGCAACTGAAGTCTTAAGTCTAGTTCTATTTTAGAACTAAAGTGTAATGTTGAGTTGTAACTTAAGTCTTAAGTCTAGTTCTATTTTAGAACTAAAGTATAATGTTGAGTTGCAACTGAAGTCTTAAGTCTAGTTCTAATTTCAAACTAAAGTGTAATGTTGAGTTGTAACTGAAGTCTCAAGTCTACTTCTATTTTCAAACTAAAGTATACCAGTCTCAAGTCTAGTTCTAAGTTAGAACTAAAGTATGAAGCTGAGTTATGATTAAAGAATGCAAACATGTTACTATTTTGGAGCCTCTCCTCTTCTCCTCTTTAGCCTATATAAGCAGAGGTCGACCCCTCTTCAACACAGTTTGATAAGAAGGTTAAGGGTGAAGCAATAGATCCCAAAGGTCTGGTAAGGATGGCTTGTCAAAGTACTTGTGCATGTATATGCTAGTTGTGGTCAGTAGTGGTAGCTTCATTAGGATTTTTATAATCCTAGGGAATCTTTTGATTCTTGGGCAGATCCCAAAGGTCCAGTAAGGACGGTCTATCAGAGTACCACATGGTAGCTCTGTTAGGATTTTATATCCTAGGGAATCTTATGATTCCTGGGTAGATTCCTAGGGACTGTCAGAGTACCACAAGATATTGTTGATACACCTACCTCATTTTGTTGCCCCATGATGATGATGATGATGATGTTGCTCTAGCCTCGTGTTGTGATGATGTTGTTTCTCCACCCTCGTGTTGTGATGATGTTGCTCCAACCTCATGTTGTTGATGATGATGTTGTTGATGTTGATGTTATTTCTTTTATGATAACTAATGTTGATATTTTAGGTTCCAGCTTCATGTTGTGAACAATGATGATGATGATGATGCCATTCGAGATCCATACTGAGAATGATGATATGATTGATGATGAGAAAAACTTCCAATGATTTACAGATATGCCAGTCATTGTTCCAAATGTTTTTGATGTTGTTTCCCTCTCTCTCTCCTGATGATGTTGTAGAATACCCTTCTTGTTAAGGGGGAGTGTTGAAATATTGTAACTGCAAAGAATATTCTACTTATTATTGAGCTATTATATTATAGATCAATCCCCTTTTGTGGATTGATCATGTCGAGCTTTTTAAAATACCAAATCCCCTTTTGTGGATTTATCATGTCGAGCTTTTTAAAATACGAAATCCCCTTTTGTGGATTGGTCAAACCCTAATTATTATGATGTTGATTAAGAAGTCGGACCGTAGGCCTAATTAAAGTGGTTTTAACCACTAAGTGAAGAAGTCCTCCATGCTTGATGAAGAGACACCATCATAGTACCTGCCAGCTAGTATAAATAAGAGTGGAAGGTGCCTTATTAACTCACTCACTCAAGTCACTCATCTAGTGCGCAAGTTTGAAGGAAGTTATAGTTGCCAGTTGTCGAAAGAAGGAAGAGAGAGGAACATTGCTCAGTGTTGAATATTCTCTAGTGTTTGGTTTATTATCTTGGCATTGTATTGGAAATCTATATTAAAGAAGTTTTTGTTGGGTTTTCTTCCCCTTGAGGGTTTCCCAAGATAAATGTTGTGTATCTTGTGATTGTGTTTCTCTTAGTGATACTACATAGGTTATTATTGTCTAGTAAATTGAAAATAAACTTAATAGCTTCTATAAACTTAGCATATGTTGCTTTGGGTTCTAGATATTGTAATTGCATGGAATTGGTGATATAAGAAGCTTTGTATTGTACAAATAGTTTGAGACTATTTAGCAATAAGGATATAGAGGAATACATCATAGAAGATCTGGTGCAATTATGACAGCTATGTACAGAAGTAACTCTGATTTTTAAAGATTGTTTTAGATAATAAAAAAAAGGATAATTTAAATGCATCACAACGATTTTAGTGAACAAATGCAAAGATATGGGTGGTAGGGTGGAGCAAGGAAAACTTGAGTTGTTTCTCAAGAGGATTGGTGTCCTCGTCTACTTATAGGATGGTGCATGAGGTCATTGAGTTGATGCTCAAGAGGATTGGTGTCCTCATCTACTTGTAGGTTGGTGCCTGAGGTCATTAAGTTGGTGCTCAAGAGGATGGGTGTCCTCATCTAGTTGCAGGCTGGTGCCTGAATTCATTAAGTTGGTGCTCAAGAGGATAGGTGTCCTCAAACCTACAACAGATTGAAGCATGTTGACTACAATTTGTAATCTGTAGAATTGTAGGTTGGTTCCTACAGAGGATTGGTATCCTCACGGGAAGTTGCCAATACATGAATTGATATTTATTGCTGAAATAATTTCAAGTTGTTTTCTCACAATCTAGATTTTCACTTCAAATTTTTGTGTATTATGAATATGTTGATTAATGTTGTGATATATGATATGATTGTATGAAATTAAAATAACAAAGTATTTGAAGCAATATTTAGAAGAAAAATATATTAAACTCTCTAGTACTAATTCACCCCCTTTCCCATACTATTGAACATTTCAACAATTTGGAACATAACTCACTTGATAACTACCTATTGTATGGATGAATTTTTCAACCTACTTGGGAATGTTTCTCTATCTCTCTCTTGACCCTCTCTTATGGATGCTAGTACTTGTCTTTTGGTGAAGGAACCTAAGGCACTATCTCTTGGATGTCATGTTCTTGCTATTGTGGTGGAATATTCTTGGTAAAAGAGAGTTTTTTCATGCTTTTTCTTGGAATTGGTAAGGAATTTATGCATTAATTGTGTCTTTCTCTTCTTGTTTCAAGCTAGAATTGTCTAAAACCTTGGAGGAGTATAAAGGAATGCACCCTCCACTAAGATCTATAATTATTGTTTTGAATAAGCTACTTTGCAAAGGTTGCTAGGAGGAGTAAAAAGGCTTACACCCTCCTAGATTTACCTTGCTAGGTTTTGTTTTCTCTAGGGAGTAAAAAGGATTACACCCCCTAGAGAAGTAACAAACCATAGCTCTTACACAAGAGACTCCATAACCCAATTGGAAAGGCACTATTCTTTTTGCATTGGAGATATAAAATCATTGCATTGGTATATGTGGAAATTGGAGATATTGAAACTGTTAAAGTTGGAATTTATTCTTCATGCTATAAGCTTGTTTGTGCCGTAAGGGTGTCTAGTTTATCCAAGTAATAATATTTGTTGTTAAAAATAAATTCTACAGCCATTAGTTTTGCTGAAAAACCATATTTTCCTCCCTCATTTCTCTCTAATCTACCGCTGAAATTTACTTGTAAGCCTTGGTTATTGTTCTACTTGTTATTGGCTAATCATTGGGTGGTTTACTTGTTGGTTTTTGTCGCTAGATATTTCTGTTGTAGCAATTTTTTTCTACAAACACTTGGCTGTCATAATAACTTTCTCATAACACTTAAAAAACAACCCTAAATATCATCAATGCCTTGGCTAAATCATTGGAAGTTCAACTAGTCATTACTAGATTTATTTCCAACATCTTGTACTTGATTTTTGATGGTTAGATTTGCAGCTATTGTTATCATTTGTTGGTACAGCAAGGATTATTTCTTAATCCCCATTGGTTTAAGGCTTGTATATCTATCATTTGTCTTGTTTCAGGTAGGGATAACATTGTTTCACAAATTCACAACTCTTGGAAACCTTTCTCCATCTATAATAATCATTCTAAATATTTATTTCTCCTACAACCTTTACCCATAGGGGTGTTCATTGATCATCATCTCACTTTCCATCTCAGTCCCCCTAGGGTCACTGAGATTCCCCCTTTGTGATGATTTGATCATCACTAAAGAGAGGGGAGTGTCTATCTAAGATGATAGTGGGTAGGTACTCACGTAGTTGTCACACTTTTGTGTATTGGGTTGGGATTTTCCCAGGCTAAAAATTGTGCAATAACATTTTGGTGTCGTTGTCAAGGAGGATTTTGAATCCTCTTTTAATCCCTAACGACACTTTGGAAATATTTGATCCCAAATCCTTTACCCATATCTTACTTGGCGACTCCACTTGAGGGAAGTTCCCTTTCCATTCTTTATCATCCTTTCATAAATCTCATTTGGTGAATCCACAATCCCAAAATCCACCAAACATTCCCCTAGAAAGATTCAAACCTTCTAAGTCTTACCAGAGAAGGCCTCCTCATAACTCCCCCCTTGTCAAAACCTTGATCCAAGTTTTCCTTCCCCTCAACACAATATCTCACACATGGTCTAGTAACCTTTTCAAACCATTGAACTTGGAAACCCTTGTTGGATATCCCAATACTATGCCTAAAGAGAGTCATAAATGGTTGCCAAAATGGTTGCCAAAATTCACTGGAAATGATATGGTGACACCAGAATGCCACACATACATGATAGTTGTGACCTTATTGAATGAATGTGTTGAACATGAAGACGTTGTGATGCAGCTATTATCCATGTATCTTACTAAATATTCCCAAAGGTGGTTCAGAGGACTACCCGATAATCATTTGGCATCTTATGATGATTTCGCTAAATTGCTCAAAAGAATATGGTCAATGTTATCGCACAAGTTGTAGGTTGGGAAAATCCCTACCCAACCACAAAATGGTGAGAACTTTCAGAACACCTACCCACTATCACCTTAGGAAGGTATTCTCGTCACTTTAGAGATGATAGAAACACCTCAAGGGGGGAATACTGGTGAGCCTAGGGGGAAATGAGATGGAAAGTGATATGTATGAATATATTCCCCTATATTTCAAGTTACTAAGTGTGGAAAAGGGATTGAATGAGGTCTTAGGGGTATCCAAAGGTTTCCAAGAGGTAAGAATCCCTTTGAAGAGTGGTGTACCTGCCCGAGACACAAGAACAAGTCAATATACATATACAATGTTAGGTAGAAAAGCAAGTTAATATTGTTGTCCCTAATTGTAGCAGTAAAAAGAGATTTATATTAGCAAGAAACTAATTTTTAAATCTTATAAACAATCTCTATAAGTCCAAAAAATGATGCAAGAGATAAGCTAGATAAAGCTAGTGATACTCAAGTAAGAAAGCACGAGACTTTAGCAATAAAACAAGGTTGTAATAAAAGGTGTTATTTTTCAGCCTTACGTATGTAGAAAAAATGTTTTTATAGCAGCAAATCCAACCACCAAAACTTAAAAATATTCCACCCAAAAGTTGTGCTAGGCCTAGTAGATTATCTTGGTAGACTTTTAGCAAATTATGACGGTTGGAAAGCAAGTTACAAGTGACTAAAGAGAGCTTTTGTTGCATCCCTAATGGTTGTAGCTTTTAATGAGATATAACTCTAAGAAGAATAGGCCAATAAAAACTCCCTAGTGGCCTTGACAAGCCATTATCATGCAAAAAATTATCCAATTGAAACAAGATTAGAATCTCATAAACCATGTTTACCGAGGCAAAGAATTTATTTCTCCAATGCAAAAAATCATATTAGTGTCTTTTAAAATTGGGTGAATGGAATATTTAAAACACTAATTGAATCAACAAGATCCATAGGGGTGTAAATCCTCTTACTCCCTAGGGTATGCCAACCAACTTAGGGTAAATCTAGGAGGGTGTACACTCATGTACTTCTCCTAGCAACCCTTGTTCAAGAATGACTTGTAACCTTCACAATAAGATGAAGCATAAAAGGAGGGTGTATCCAACATACTCCTCCTAGGTTTTCCACCAACAATCACCAAAAATTATCAAGAAATAACTAATATATGCATATTTTTCCTTACCAATTCCAAGAAAAGAGATATCAAACCCTATTTCACCATGAAAATTACCATCCAAGAGAAAAAGAACAAGCCTTAAAGAGGTGTGAATCACTTCACTTCATTGATTCACCAAGAGATAACACCAAAAATAATTTCCTAGAGAGAGAAAGAGATACTAAAAATTCCCAAGAAGGCGCAAATTTCATCCAAGTACTTCTCACAATGGGAGAGTTATGTTATGAAATGAGATTCACATGATATTTATTTATAAAAAAAAATTTAAAACATATTTTGTCCACATAAATTAGGGTAAAACATTAGACAAGGTGTCAACAACCCTTATCTTACCCCTTGAACCAAATAATAATATTTAAATTCTAATTTTCACATAAAGAAAACCCTAACACAAGACGTGACCCCTCTTTAGGACAACGATTTGGCACTTGGAGCAAGTCGTTGGAGTTGGGGATGTATGGCTAGGCCTACAAAGGCCAAAATTCATTCATCCAAGCCTTTTCCTCATGGTTCAAAGCCTCCTTCCTTCAAAACGTGCCATATTTCCTCATCACCACTCAAAACCCCCTCAAGCATGACGTCAAGCCCCTTAAGATGATGTTTTTGGCCTCCAAAGAAAGTCGTTTGACTCATGAGGGAATGGTGAGGTCATTCAAGGTGATTCTAGGCATCCAAAGGCAAGGCATCTTGATTTGGCATGTGGGCCATTGGAATCCAACCTATCAAATTCAAGCCCCATGGAAGCCTAAGATAGGCTTGTTCTCACAAAATTGGTCACCATAAAAGTTCCTACAAAACAAATAGGTACAACCTCCAATGATCTCAAGTCAAAATATCATGGAAAGTGAAAACCACATCTAATAAACAAGGAACCTATACATGTGCATCAAAGCAACCACATCAAATTAAACAAGTGCTCAAAGACCCTATACAATTGACCAAGTTTAGGTATGGGAGGGGTGTCATAAAAGTCCTATTGGGTAGACCAAAACCCTCAAGTAGGGGATGATCCCAAGGATTCCCCCTCAAGGTCATGTAGTGGATGATGAGGTGGATAGTGGGTTAGACTTCTTAGGTCAATGAGATTCATGACATACAAGGGCTCATATTATCTCATTTATGGGTGCCTTTGTAGAGGGTGTGTTGCACCTTCTTCTTCAATGCAACCTTTTTCCAAGCCCATTTATTGCCATTGAATTAATGATCCAAACACGTGTGCACTCCCAATAGTGCACTCCCAATTAGCTTGGGGGAAATAACATAGTGTCACTTGAAAGAAGAGTTCCACAAAGTGTCATAGGGGTAACCATCAAAGTGTTGTAATGCACTAGTGTTAGTCTCTCATTCAAGTTAGATATTTATTATGTTCTTGATCTTTTGCAAGAATTCAATTATTTTAAGAGAATAAGTTCATCGTTCTCAAGACCTGTTTGAATGAGCATCTAGAAGGTTTATATTTTAGGATTTTATCTTTTCCTAACCAACATCCCCCTGGGACTTCAACCCCTTCTTCCAATGAAATGAGGTACATGCCCTTCTTGGGTCACTAAAGTTAAAGGGCCTAGAAGAGGGAAATGTGATGAGAATGCAATGAGAGGAAAGTGATAAGTATTATCGGGAATGGTACAATGACCCCTCAAGGGACCCCGAGTTGCATCCCTTCCCCAAAATTTGGCCACTTACTAGGAAATCGATGACACTCACCAAGGAGAAATGGGGTCAAAAGCATAATGTCCAAGAAAGTGTTCTATAATCAAAAGTAGCTTCAATACAACATGCTTAAATGACTCAAATATTAGGGTGATTACCTACCACAATACCTTACGTGTACCGCATGGAGCGAGACCCATGTGCCTTCCAGAAGCTAGATGGTGTGGTGGATGCGCTAACAATGGATCCAAAATGTGGTGATAGAGAGGGCTTCCATATGTGCAAGTGGAAACTGCTAGTCATGTGGTCTCTCATCACAACATATCTGCAACTTGAGGGCCTTGAGACATCATCTCCTTAGTTATCCCACAAAATGGGGATAACATTTGGCTCCTACTTGGGGGCATGTGCTCGTCGTAGAGTGAATGAGAACCATAACATATCCTAGTAGACCCTTATCCTACACTGGAAAAAAAACTGTAAAATATATGGTGGTTCTATCACTCTTCATCCATATATATCAAAACAAAAAATGAAACTAGTCTAGAAAAGGAAATTTTAGCATTTTTTCAAAAACTTCTAAACTAAGCATAAAATCAGTATGCAAGTATAGAAAAATGAAATATGAAATGCATCTAAACTAATATGAGAAATCAAGATGAAAATGAAAGGAAATAAATATTATCTACCTACTTATCTAGGGCATGGGCCTTGAATAAGTCAAGGGCCCTGAACATAAGGTCGAAGAAGAGACACATCCACTAGTAATGGCATCTTTCTCCCATCCAAAGATGTCAAATAATACTTTTCTTTGTCGAACTTATTCTTGACGATGTAATGGCCAAGCCATGAGCTATCATCCTTCTGGTCATACTTGGTCTCTCCCTTCTTTTTGTCCCACATGAGTGCAAGACTTCCTTCATTGTAATTAATGTAAGGTATATTCTCGATGTATGGATAAGAAGGAGGTTATACGTTAACTTACCTTTTGATGGATTCTTTGCATTATTTATATTATTTATTCATTATTTGGATAGACCCTGGCTCTTTCCCTTATAAATTTGCAAGTTTTTCTTTGTATTCATTTTTTCTTGGGAGGAGCATGTATATGGAGTCTTCCTGCATAAAAGGCAAGTCCTGTGGATTGTAATAAATGGCATCTAGGACTTCATCAAACTCATATTCACTTGTGTAGTCAAGACCATTAGGATCAGCCACATACTTGTCATCTCTCTCTCGATTGTATAATACCTCAAAGGTGATATACCCCATGGGGATGTTTGCATGGGTAAGGTCCATGTTGAGGAAACCCCCAAGAGAAGCATACCAACTCCTCAATAAGAGCATCCCTCAAGCATCTGGAACATCGATCACCATTATGTTCATGAGGATGCTGATATGTGGAAAATCAATCAAAAATACCTCAACGTCCTCACATAACCCATAAACCTTGACCCTTTTAGAATCAATGCCACATACGTTTCCATAGGGTCAAGTTGTCTTCAGAGCAAGTTGTTCCATCACCTTCAATGAAATGACATTTGCATAGGCCCTAGAATCCAACATACAGTTGTTCGAGCGAAGGCCATTCATGCCTAATGAAAGACAGAAAGGAGGATTTTTTTCCTTTTTTCGATTCACATACGTAGTGTTCAAAATGATCAGAGGGTATTCCTTCTCAATCGGTACCTACAAAAACTTCAAAACTTCCCTCCTTATAGAAGGGATATTGCACATCTCTATCACTCGGACCATCATGCTCATCTTTCCAAACATGGTTTCAACATCTGTATTTAACTAAATCTCATTTGTTGGAGTTGGATTATGAAGAAACTCATGTACTGGAGGTGGAGGTGGTGAGACCACCTTCTCTGTAGATGGAGGATGAGTGGCAGGTTGTGATGGAGGGGATGAAATTTTATTTCTTATATTAGTAAAATATTCCCTCTTCCTTATCTCCTTCTTTTAATGATCTGTCAATTGATTCAAGGCCCAGAGTCTCCCCTCTCTTTCCCCCTGTCTTCTTCCTTCGTCAATATGTTCCCATGTGACATCTTCCTCTTGGAAACTATAGATCATATCCATGAAGTTCATACTATAAGAATAATCCTCATCTCATTGGGGACACTCAAATTGTCTGTGAGGCTCTTGGCATGGAAGACACCAAGTTTCTTGTTGTGTTTCAACCATCCCAACTAGTTTCAAAGTATCAAGGGCCTTGGTTTCTAACACATGGCATCTCTTTGTTTTCTCATAAAATAAGGTCCAGAAGAAGATTGATTTCTTTCCACAATATTCATATGGACCATGATCTGATTATGTGCTTGGAAAAATTGAGTACTCATCTGATCTATCTTCTAAGTCAAGAGGGAAATCGGATCAAGAGAATTTCTACTAGAAGTCGTAGTCTTTGTTTCTGCCTTCACACAAGGATACTAAAAGGGATCTACCATCGAGTCAAGGATATTTTCTTCAATATCGGCACTGTAATCTTTGGATTATGCCAAATAAGTGGGCTTCTTGTCCTTTAGAATAAAGAGAAATTTTCCCTCAAAAGAATTCACATAAAGGAGACGGATTGTTGCGGTTGTAGGACACAAATCTATCATAATATGACTATATAACTTGTCGAATATGGTATCAAATTCACTCATTGTCTCATTCTCCTTTTTCTTTATCTGATTGAATTGAGCTACAAGCATCCCATTGTCTTTCTTTGTTGTCCACCTACTCTTAAATAACTTGGAAAAATCTTCATAGGATGTGATGTGATTATC
>ML813672.1:130975-149312 GCA_009831015.1 Picea engelmannii
GTGGGCCCTTTATCTCTACATGGAAGGATTCCATTGGTTCTGAATCCCACCGCTTATTACTATCTGACATACCCCGTCACCCCATGACACTATTTTCCACCTTTTTCCCTAAGGGTCACGTCTCATAACTCTGTCAGTTATTTCCCCTATTCACCCGTAATGAGTCCTTTCACTATGGTAATTTCCCTCAATCAATACATGCCACTTCACCCAACCATATTCTTCAGTCATTGTCACCTGCCATCTCACGCTCTAAATGACCCGTTGGCCATTTATTACTGGCTAACTTATCCGTTAACCTGTTGACCTGTCTCTCGCGCCCAACGGGTATCCGTTCGCTCAAAACTACCTTCACCCTTCATTCCCTCATCATTTACCCTGTCGTCGCACCAAAGAATGTTTCCCCATTTTCCTCTTCGTTACAGTTTGTCACCCAAAGCCACAGTCATCCATACTAACCTTTTTGTTTTACTTGCAGGTATTGGTACAGTGATGCTGCCAAAATCAAAGAAAATAGAGGCCAAGGAAAATCCTTTCCTCCCGCCTCCTTTCGACCTCGACAGGATCCCTCTGGCCGACAAAGACCATTTAATCACAGACACCAGATGCAAATTCGACTTCGCGGACTTGCAGTCATGGCTTAAAGAAGTTTTCTTAGACCAGAGCGATGAAATTGGGCTCTGGGAGTCTAACCTTCCTCTGTATCTTTCCCCTAGGTTCACCATTTTCCTGAATTCACCCTCAAATGCTAGGCTCATTACCTCCCCAACCAGAGAGCCGTAGTTTCTTCATCAAGAGAAACTTTGTTCTTCATTACACCAGAAGCCATTGATCAGATGATGCAGATACCCAGAGCTGAATCCGCCTCACCTTTCAACCTTGAAATCATCATAGAACTATACCAGAAATTATCATTCCCCCAAAGAGCTCATATTTTTGAGCTTTTTCTCCCACAGGGTGCTAAACTCCCCACTACAAATCACCTGTATCCTTCATCCCTGTTCTCAATGCAAAGAAACTAGGTCATCTCGTCGCTCTGGGCCCTGCTCGGGTATTTTTCGGATCAATGGGTGGATGAAACCATATTGGTTTTTTTGTCCATCTTCTCCACAGATGCGAAACCCACCACTCAGTTCGAATACAGCACTTTCCTGACGGACAGCATTCATGAGAAATTCTCAAATTTCGCCATGGAAGGCATGTTCTGGTATTCCTCAATACTGGCTCACATGTTCATTTTCTTCGAAGCGGAAAAATTTTCCTTTTCAATGCAGAATATGGACAAGGATGGGAGGTCGCAAGCAGTAATAGCATGGACTTTGTTGTTCAAAAAAAACTCTTCAGAATTCAGTTTCAAGTAGTTCATCGAGTAGTTCTACCACCCAGTGGTGAGCATGCTCAGTGGAAGACCCGAGCCAAGAATAAACAAGGAGATTCAGAGGATCCTACACCTCTCAGACCTTGCAAAAATGGGAGACCGGTACCTATACCAAGACCACACAGAGATCAGAGTGTATGGGTGCGAATTGGCTCCATACAAGTTTCCCAAGTATCTTCCCGTGAGGATATTTTCCCTGGAATACATAAGACAAATGATTAATTCAGATGACATACATTTTGTGTCTCTGAAGAAGAAGCAACAGCTCAGAATCAAAGGGCGAATTAGGTCTTTCATCTGCAATAGCCGAGGCATCGGGGAGGAAGCAGACAGATTTCTTAAAGAAATGAAGTTTTTTGTTAGCTTCATATGGCACTATGACCCCGGTGGGATAATTTCAGAGATGAGAATTAAAAATAAGAATATCCCATATGTTCATACATCCAGGCCTGAGATAGAGAAGTTCACCAACCAGATAGAATGGGAGCCAAACACTTTGGTTGAGATAGAACAGCAAGACCCTTCGGTCACCGTCTCACAGACGACTACACCTCAAGTTCCCAAAGAGAAAAGACCCAGGAAGGATACTTCACCTTCCATCACTGAAGTATCATCTAAAGAGTTCCAATTACACACCAAGAGGCCAAAAACCAGTCAGGCACCTGACACGGCTGGTGAAAAGGGAATTCAATCCACTACAACTATGGAGGTTGATCGGTCGCTCCTTAGTACAAGCAGCAAACAAATCATGACTACAGTGTTGCCCAAGAATCCTACAGATACTCCACTAGTCAACCAGCTGAGCAAAACAGGACCAAAATTGAGTATTTTTTAGAAGTATGATATGATCAAAAAGAAAAATTAGACATTGACCAGCAGCATGTATGCTTAGTTCTGGAAGAAAACATCAACTGCACAACACGGACTGTTGTCTACATTCAACACTAAGAAGAGTAGAATTCACATGGCATTTCTTCAAGCACTGGTGTCAGACCCGACAGTAATCACCGATTACAAAAGGGAAACATTCGAATTTCAGACTAAAGATGTGCATCTGGCTAATCAAATGGATCTGCACATGAAAACTAGAGAAATGGTTTTCTCCACATTGGCAAATGCTTCTACTGCTACCTCCAAGTTACAAGTATCTCTGAGCAATGTCCAGACGCAGCTGAAGTTAGAAAAAATATCATCCTTTTCCAAGGATAACAGGATTAAGACGTTAGAAGAACTGGTCCTCAAGATTGGATATGATACCTAGAATGTGAAAGCGGTCGAGGAGATGCTCAAAAAGAAAAATGTCGATATAGCATCTCTGAGGAAATAGTTGAAACTGCCAACAACACAAGACTCATAGGTAAAGGAAATAGCGGAGACAGAAGGGGAAAAGGATGAGATGCTCAAGCTCATCATGGAGCAGAATGCACAGTTGAAGGAAATGTAAGCGGAATTGGAAAAACTAGTGAAAGAGAAGGAGTAGTCAAAGCCCATGGAAGTCATTCCACTGAGCATAGTTCCACTCACAGGAGTGAGCACAGTGTCGATAGTATAAATTCCCTCGATAACTCCAATGACAGCTCTGGAGAAAATAGTTGAACTGGCTAAATCCATGGAAGAGATGAATTTGCAAGAGACAGAGATTAGCAGACTCAAAAAGGAGATTGAGAACCTTCAAGAACTCAAGTATTCTTACCAAACCAACTACTCCAAGGAGAAACAAACATCAGACCAGCTCAAACAGGAATTGCAACAACTTCAGAAGCAAACAGTGGCAGGAAAAGCACTTGTTGAGGTCAAAGAAAGTGTCTAGATGGATATCACCAGGTCCATGAATGAAATATGGTCGATGATACAAATCATGTTCGATCAAAATGAGCTGGTGCAAAGAAGTCAGTAGGCTATCAAGAAGATAAGAGAAGAACTGGGAGAGATGCCCACAGAAGCTGCCGAGATCATTAAATTTCTGAATTCCAAAACTAGAGAGGAGCTAGAGGAGTTGAATATTGAAGATAGGACAGAGACCATCCTTGAGTTCAAGAGGGTCCTGACCAAGAGAGGATTGATGCTACATCTAGAGGAAAAGGTCCAGACCATGGAAAAAGGAGTCCAAAGATTTTTCAGCAAGATCGAAGCTCTGCAGAAGAAAGGCCTTCCTGGTTTGAGGGTTATAAATGATAAGTTAATGACGCTTGCTGATTACAAAAAGAAACTAGCCAATGTGGCTAAGGATAGCTCAAAATTATCAGAAATACAAGGTAGTATCACAGGCAAGGCATTCTTATATGCTTTATAGTTAGACATCAGCATATAGCATGATATCCAGTATATCTTCATCATCAAGCCAACTTTTGCCAAGTACACAGAGATAGATGAAGTATACCGAAGATTACTCAAATTCGTCGTTCCCAGTCACCTTCAATGGGAAGAGCTTTTCAATCTGATCAAGTAGTCAATGAGGTGTCCAAGCCTAGTCAGCTATCCAGTCAGACGAGGTCATGCAGAGGCCTCACCAACGGTTCACCCCAGAAATCAGCATGAAGTTTCAACACATCATCAAACAGTTCCTAAATTTTTGTATCTTGTTAAGTTAGTTAGCTAAATTTAGATTTTCCACAACCTGGTCTTTAATGACAGGATCGTATGTAATTTTGATTATAAATACTTCAAACTTTGAAGTATTGAGGGTTGATCTTTACGCCCTGCAAGCTATAAGACTGTAATTTTTATCAAGAGATCTTCCAGTAATACAAAGAGACGTTTTCACAGGATTCTCGCATGTTATTCATTGGTGATGTTTTCTTTCCTATGTTGAATGTTCTTCTTACTCCGTTGTCATATTGTTTTCTAATCTAATCTTTTAAAAGTAACGTATGTTGAAAGATTTATCTTTGTATACCCTATTTCAGACTTTGAAAGATTTTAATGTTTATCTTCTGATATTACAGTGAAGAAATTCTTAAATGCTTCTTTACTTTAATTGATATTCTCATATTTTTTGCTATCCATCACTTTACTACTAAAGAATCCAACGAATGCATTATCTTTCCCTGTGAAAAGAATATTTTGTTTCTGGTTTAGATTTCTATCTTTATAATACACACCCCATAGCCCAATGGATGCGTAAAACCCTTTTCAGCCAACTTAACAAAAATAACAACAAACCAATCAATCTTATTTTATTTAACTAGCCTAATATCTTAAATAAACATATCTAAATCATACAGAGAGATCCCTCTCTAAAGCTGGTAGGGCTAGATTCCAGTTTCGAAGTGGTTGGATAAAGTTACCTCTTGTAAGGTTCTTCTTTCATGACAACCTATGGGAATTTACACGGCGTTAACATAGTGGCGACCATACTGGGGAGAGAACGAACTTTTCAACCCCACATTTTTTTTCCTTAGAAGAAATATTTGTTTCTAAACATATTATAAATCTAAGAAAGAAATAATGTTTAGAGGTTGTTAAAGATTATACATATTAATTTCGGACTCTTAAAACTAAAACTAAAAAAAATAATATATAAAATTTAAAAAAAAAAAAAATCTGGCTCCTAAAAGAGCTTACACTCGATCCCACCCAGACCCGGAACCTGTAGTAGCAACTGATAATATGGAACAGTTACTCAGAAATAAGACCATCGTAGAAGTTTCAGGAATTCATAGTCCCCTTCAGAGGTCCTCTTCTCTTCCAGAGGAACTTGTTACCCTTCAAGATCTCAACTTTGACACCATTTTTGAACAAAGCCTGTTTAGAACAAAATATGACATCTTTGTGACTGAAATCATTTTAGATCCAAAAACCATGCAACCTCAGACCCCTGAAATACTATCTCCCACTGTGAAGCCTCAAACTGCTCATTTCGTGCCAGCAAGACCCTCCTCATCCTCATCCTATGTCACCATCCCACATATCATCCAGGTTGTTGTCCTGCCTCCTCCACCTATCATGGCAGCCAGATATTCTCCCTTGGTGTTGGTCACACCTCTACATGCTATGCCCCAGGATTATCAAATGAGACTTCTACAGTTCAATGGAACAGGACCCTTGAACGCACAACAGCACATTGATAAAATGAATGACTATTTTGACCTGCAGGAAGTAGATGAAGCTGACATTCAAATGAGATTGTTTGTGCAAATTTTGACCGGTGACGTTAATAAATGGTACAACGTCTTACGTGCTGCCTCAGTTCTCGACCTTACAGCATTTCAAAGGATTTTTTAGACAGATGGGAGGTAAAGAAAAATCCTCTCCAAATCTTGTTAGAATACGAAAACATCAGAAGGAATCAAGGTGAGACAGTACAAGATTACTGCATCCGCTTCAATAATCTATATAATGCGATTCCAGCGGATATTAAACCTCCACAAGGTTTGGCATTGATAAAATTCCCCGATGGTTTCGACGCTGATATGTCATATCAATTAAGAGAAAGAAACTCCACCACCCTAGAGGACATGCAGAAAAGCGCAATAAATGTGAAGGCCAACATGTTGGCTAAAAGGGCATGGCAGAGGACTGAGAGGAGAGTCACGATTAAAGAGGAACCTTCCACATATTCTTCTAATGCCAAACTGGATTCCTTAGCTAGAGAAATGGAAAGGATGATGGAGAAACTTACTGTATCCGAAAGAAATCCTCCTAGAGAAAACCAAACTGCTCCACAAATTCGGAATCCTAACTTCAGAAGAAATCCTCCTCAAATCAGGCAGAGAGATCCTAGGGATCAAAGAGAACAGAGGGGTCCTGATCAACAGATCAGACCACCCCTATAGGAAAATTATGTCGATGAAAGAGAAGAGGTAATTGAAGAATTGGAGGACACACACATAAACCTCATGGGCATTCACGATAACGAAGTTATTTTCCTCACTCAGGAAGAGAAAGAACTTTTCCTTCTTTCTCAAACACAGGTGAGTGAAGAAGATGAAGAGACTAAACAACATGCATTTAAAAATGCCATTATGGAGGTACATAGGCAGTACAATTTGCGAAGTAATAAGACGGATGAAAATTCCCCAAAAAAGGTAACCGAAACCAAGAAAGTAGTTGAAACCAAGAAAGCCCCTGAGCCTTCAACCAAGAAGATCCCTGAGAAAGGTAATGTTGAAGCTCCAGCAAAAACAAACCTTACCACTTTACAAAGATCAACGTAGACTGAGGTTTCATCAACTAACCCACCAAATGCTTCTACCTAGAAGACTATGGTGGACAAATCATAATTGCTAATCCAAATCATAGCACCTACTCCTTTCAACCTTGAAGGGGAATTAGCCAAAATGAAAATTCCCATTCCCCTTTCCGAGTTAATGAGTAAGGATGCTTACCATTCATAGGTGATCAAAGCGCTAAGCATTGAACCTGATATAGGCATGAAGGCCTTAACCATTGGATCGGTGAATCAGTCAGACACAGTAAATCTCACTGATGATCAACCTGAACTCCTGTTTGGCCTTGAAGTTGATGGTCAGATTGACAATGGCACTGTCTCTCCTTTTTACATCAGCCTTAATATACACAACCTGATTCTACATAATGCTATGCTAGATTCAGGTTCTTCCCATAACCTGATGCCTAAAGCAGTGATGGAAAAGCTAGGACTCGAGGTCACTAGACCTTACAAGGACTTACACTCTTTTGACTCCAGCAAAGTCAAATGTATAGGATTGATCAAGGACTTATGTATCACTCTAGTTCAAATTCCAGCAAAAAGCATGGTTATGGATGTTGTGGTCACAGACATTCCCCCGAAATATGGAATGTTGTTTTCCAGGTCATGGGGGGGCAAGTTGAAAGGTACTTTGCAATTGGATATGTCATATGCCACTATCCCAATATTCGGGCAACAGAGAAGACTGTACCGAGAAACGCTGATGAAATATATGGTCAACAGCCAAGAAAAGCCACATAACTATCCTTTGTACTCTGCACACTCTGATTTAGATTCCTTCATCTTGTATAACGACAATGATATGGGAGAACAAATCGCTCAGCTGGAAGAGGAAACATTTGATCCGAAAGATGGCCAAGAAATCACTGAGGCGGAAAGAAAGAAAAATGTGATAAGTGAAGAATTGTCAGTAGATTTCTGTAGCATGGACTTTGATGGAGCTATAAGCAAAGAAGGAGCTGGAGCAGGAGTTTGGTTGCACAATCACAAATCCAGGCATTCAGAGAACCATTCTTACAAACTGAATTTTCAGTGCACTAACAATATAGCCAAATATGAAGCTTTGATGCTCGGTCTAAAACTACTAAAGAAGGTTGGTGCCAAACAAATCATGGTAAGAGGAGACTCGGAATTAATTATCAAACAAATTAAAGGTGAGTATGCAGCAAAACATCCCCATCTTAGAGCTTATAGGAATGTTGTTTTGGATGCCCTTAAATGTTTCACTAAAGTTGATTTGCAAGTGATGCCCAGGGGACGGAATATTTTAGCAGATGGTTTAGCTACGTCAGCAACTACATGCAAGATACCTTTTCGTTCCACTCCCCCATACACGGTGGAGGTGAAGTGCAGACCGACTGTCCCGGACAACATCAGATATTGGCAGGTAATTGGGAATGATGATCAAATTGAAGATTTTCTACAATGTAAAAATGATTTCGAGTGTACAAACATATACTTAGAAAATGAAGATGAAAATGTAAATAAATCTGATTTTGGAAATGACAGTGTAAATAAAGTAGATTCGGGAGAGTTAGGGGAAGATGAGATAGAATCCGATGTTTTGCATTTAAAGAGTAATGTTTTTCCTAGGGGTTAGTTCCTTTAAAAGACCTTTTTTATTTTAATGATGTAGCTAAAAAACCAAAAATTGAAGCTAGTGGTAAAGAAGTTGAAGAATGTAACATAGGGACAGAAGAGAAACCCAAGATGGTAAAACTTTCCAAATCTTTACCCCCTGAGCAAAAACTTAAATACATTGAACTTTTCAAGGAATATTCGGATGTGTTTGCTTGGGATTACGAAGATTTAAAATATTATGACACAAGCATCATACAACATAGGATCCCAATAAAAGAAGATCAAAAACGTTTCAAAAAGAAACTTAGGAGAATCAATCCCAAGTTACTTCCCCTGATAGAAAAAGAAATCAAAAATATGTATGACGCTAAAATCATAGTTCCCTTACCATTTTCCAAATGGGTTTCAAATCTGGTTCCAACCTGAAAGAAAAGTGGGGAAATCAAGCTTTGTATTGATTTCTGAAACCTCAACAAGATTTCTCTAAAAGACAACTACCCATTGCCAAAAATGGATCACATATTACAAAAGGTAGTTGGATCCAGTCGAATCTCTTCACTGGATGGGTTCTCAGGTTATAACCAGGTTCTTGTTCACCCAGATGTCCAAGAGAAAACAGCCTTCACAACACCATGGGGTACTTTCATGTACGTGAAAATGCCTTTCGGGTTGATGAACGTTGGGGCCACTTTCTAGAGAGCGATGGACATCGCTTTTGTGGAAGAACTGGGCAAATTTATTGTCATTTATCTGGACGACATAACTGTGTATTCCCAACCTGATGAAGAGCACTTACGACATCTCATACGGGTGTTTGAGAAATGCAGGAAATTTGGGATTTCTCTGAATCCTAAGAAAAGCCTTTTCGGATTAGAGGAAGGTAAACTGTTGGGGCACATAATCTCTCAGGATGGAATTAAGATAGATCCCAACAGAATAGAAGCCATTCAAAAACTGGAGCACCCAATAAATATCAAAGAGTTACAATCTTTCATTGGAAAAATAAACTTCCTGAGAAGATTCATACCTAACTTGGCCGAGCTTCTCAGGAACATCACCAACATGTTAAAAAGGGACACAAAAATAAAATGGGATACTAAATCTAACCAGTCTTTTGAACAAGTTAAATGTGCACTCACATAGGCTCCATTATTGATCAGTCCTGACTTCACCAAAGATTTTTACCTTTTTTCTTTCGCTTATGAACATACCATTGCAGCAGTATTACTACAGAAAAACAGTGAAGGGTATGAACATCCCATAGCTTTTTTCAGTAAAGCGTTAAGAGATGTTGCTTTGAATTATAAAATAATGGAGAAACAAGATTTTGCCCTGGTGAAAGCCATAAAGGATTTTAGAGTATATATTCTCCATTCCCACACCATCGCTTATGTTCTGAACGCGGTAGTAAAAGACATTTTAACTCAGGACAATCTAGACAGCTGAAGAGGAAAATGGATTGCTATCATTCTAGAATATGACATAGAGATTAAGCCTAATAAATTGATTAAAGGTCAAGGTCTAGAAAAGTTAATGGCTGAATCCAATTTCCATGCTCTTGATATTAATTTCTTAGCTGCATTAGGGAGAGAAGGTGACTCCAAGCGTGAAAGAGGTATTTCTGAACTCTCCATGGTACGCAGACCTGATATTTGTTTTGCATAAATTACAATCTCCCCCATGTCTGACCAAAACTAAAGCTAGGTTTTTGAAATTGAAAGCATTAAAATTTTGCATTATAGAGGGCAATATATATTGGAAGGATCTTGGAGGTATTTTGTTAAATTGTCTGTTGAAGGATGAAGCTGACAAAGTATTGCAGGATTTTCATGTAGGAGACTGTGGTGATCATCTGAGCTGGAAGACCACAGCTAATAAAATTCTCAGAGATGGGTTCTATTGGCCTATGTTGTTCGTTGATGTGCATTAGAAAGTGACTTCGTGTCATAAATGCCAGTTGTTCGAGGGAAAAAAGAAGCTCCTTCCTTTGCCCCTGAAACCAATCTCTGTTGAAGCTCCTTTCCAGCAATGGGGATTAGACTTTATCGGAGAAATGCATGCTCCTTCTTTGGACCAGCACAGGTGGATTCTTACTGCTATAGACTATTTCAAAAAATGTATCGAAGTTGTACCAAGTAGGCAAGCTATTGATTCTGTTATTATTAAATTTCTAGAAAATAATATCTTGTCCCGTTTTGGTTGTCCTAGAAAGATTATAACTGACAATGCAATTGCTTTCTGATCTAAGAATCTCATAGACTTTTGCAACCAGTATCATATTGGTTTGGGTCATTCCATAGCTTATTACCCTCAGGGAAATGGGCTAGCAGAGTCATCCAATAAGACCCTGGTGAACATTATTAAGAAGACTTTGCAAGAAAATAAAAAGTCATGGCATAACAAGATGGTTTTCGCACTGTGGGCCAATAGACTGACCACCAAGAGGTCAATCGGTATGTCACCATATCAGCTGGTCTATTGCACTGAAGAAGTTTTTCCCACTTCCTTAGGAGTTCTAGTAATGAAATTGTTGTAAGAGATGAAAGTTGAGCCAAACGATTCCCAAAGAAGGATAAACCAGATGATCCACTTGTAGTAGTCCAGAGAAGAAGTATACAACAAAACTCAAGTTGTCCAAGAGGGAATTAAGAATATCTTTGACAAAAGAACTAAAGAAGATGACTTTGAGCTAGGTGACTTGGTTCTGAGATGGGATGCCCGAAATGAAGATAAGGGGAAGCATGGAAAATTTGACAGTCTATGGAAGGGACCTTACATGATTCAAGCATTCAAAGGAAATAATTCATTCTTGCTCAACAATAGCGATGGGACAAATTTGCCAGGGGGACATGTAAATGGAAAAATGATGAAGCACTATTCACCTCCTCAGTAGGGACCTGCAGTCACCCTTTTCCATTGTACAATCCATTTTCATTTTTCTTACAAGTTTTTGAGTGAATAACTTTGATCAGATGGTTGAAGCCCGCAAAGAAGGCCCTAAGCGACTGAACATTGTCTTCAAATTTTTAAGAATAAAACCAATCAAGCAACAAGGGAAACTATGGAGAAAGAATTTTAGAACATCAGGAAACATGATTCTTGGCACTTCACAAGGAGGGTACCATCCCCAGATGGAGCCATTTTTATAACCCTATAATTTATAGGATCAACTGGGGACTGAAATGTTATCTCTTTAGTGTTTTTGTTTGTCAAATGATTTTCCATTCTGCAAATAATTTGAGAAAAAGAAAAAGAAAAGAAAGAAAAAGAATAAAAGAGGGCATAAAATAAATTCAATAGAGCCCCATGCAATAACAATTATTTGGTCCATACAGTTCAAAAATGGCCAAGTCCTTTTAAATTGATGTTGATAGGAGTAGTGAATAAGATTGACTAAATTGTTTTATCTTAGCCAAGTGATTTAGGTTAGTTAGTGAATAAATTTGACCAAACTGCCTAATCTTGGTTAGATAACCCCAGGATAGAGTAATTTCTTAGTCCAACAGTTTAATCTGGGCTAATTGTCATAAGTAATTAGGTTAGAGCATAGGGTAGTTTTATTTATCTCAATAAAACAAGAATGATGATCAATGTTGAACCATATCTTTGAGGTTTAAAAGGTTTGATGTCTAACCCCTTGGTGACAAAAAATAGAAAAGCTTGGGAAAACCCACGATATGCACTTATCCTAAGTTTTCGGAGCACATATGCCTTCACGCTCATAGTTAATCATAGTGCATATATGAACAGCTCAGATGTTCATGCTCAAATCTACGGTGGACAAGTCTTTCCGGACCCCCCCCCCCGACCGTTCTACCTTTAACGGTTGTGGGGGGGGGTCCGGAATCAGAGATAACAAAGGCACGCATTTGAATGGCTCAGGCGTCAACGCCTAGATCCACGGCTTAGATTGGATTTCTGGACCCCCCCTACCGTTCTGCTTTTAATGGTGGGGGGGGAGTCCAGAATGTGGTTTAAACATCGTGAGCAGATCTATGGCTGAGAAGAAAGCACGTAAATCGATGGCTTATGGTGTTTTTCGGACCCCCCTGACCGTTCTGATATTAACAGAGGGAGGGGGTCCGGAATGGAATGTTTTTCTGGTGGTCCCTTTATCTCTACATGGCAGGATTTCATTGGTTTCGAATCCCACCGCTTATTACTATCTGACATACCCCGTCACCCCATGACATCATTTTCCACCTTTTTTCCTAATGGTCACATCTCATAACTCTATCAATTCTTTCCCCTATTCACCCATTACGAGTCCTTTCACCGTGGTAATTTCCCTCAATCAATACACGCCACATCGCACAGTCGTATTCTTCAATCATTATCACCTGCCATATCATGCTCTAAATGACTTGTTGGCCATTTATTACTAGCTAACTTATTCGTTAACCTGCTAACATGTCTCCCGAGCCCAACGGGTATCCATTCACTCAAAACTACCTTCACCCTTCATTCCCTCATCATTTACCCTGTCGCCGCACCAGAGAATTTTTCCCCATTTTCCTCTCCGTTACAGTCAATTTCCCAAAGCCAAAGTCATCCATGCTAACCTTTTTGTTTTACTTGTAGGTATTGTTACAGTGATGGCACCAAAATCAAAGAAAGCAGAGGCCGAGGAAAATCTTTTCCTCCTACCTCTTGTCAACCTCGACAGGATCCCTCTGGACAACAAAGACCATTTAATCATAGACACCACATGTGAATTCGACTTTGCGGACTTGCAGTCATGGCTCAAAGAAGTTTTCTTAGACTAGAGTGATGAAATTGGGCTCTGGGAGTCTAACCTTCCTCTCTATCTTTTCCGCCAAGTTCACCATTTCCCTGAATTCACCCTCAAATGCCAGGCTCATTACCTCCTCGACCAGAGAGCCATAGTTTCTTCATCAGGAGAAACGTTGTTCTTCATTACACCAGAAGCCATTAATCAGATGATGCAGATACCCAAAGCCGAATCTGCCTCACCTTTCAACCTTGAAATCATCACAGAACTATACCAGAAATTATCGTTCCCCCAAAGAGCTCAGATTTTTTATCTTTTTCTCCCACAGGCCACTCAACTCCCCACTACAAATCCCCCATATCCTTCATCCCTATTCTCAGTGAAGGGAAACCAGGTCATCTCGTCGCACTGTGCCCTACTCGGGTATTTTTCAGATCAATGGATGGGTGAACCCATATTGGGTTTTCTATCCATCTTCTCCACATATGAGAAACCCACCAGTCAGTTCGACTACAGCACTTTCCTGGCGGACAACATTCATGAGAAATTCTCAAATTTCACCATGGAAGGCATGTTCCGGTATTCCTCAATACTGGCTCACATGTTCATTTTCTTCCAAGCGGACAAATTTTCCTTTTCAATGCAGAATATGGAAAGGGATGGGAGGTCGTAGGCAATAACAGCATGGAATTTGTTGCTCAGAAAAAACTCTTCATAATTCAGTTTCAAGTAGTTCATCGAGCAGTTCTACCACCTAGTGGTGAGCATGCTCAGTGGCAGACCCGAACCAAGAATAAACGAGGAGATTCAGAGGATCCTACACCTATTAGACCTTGCAAAAATTGGAGACTGGTACCTGTACCAAGACCACATAGAGATCAGAGTGTATCAATGCGAATTGGCTCCATACAAGTTGCCCAAGTCTCTACCCGTGAGGATATTTTCCCTGGAATGCATAAGACAAATGATTAATTCAGATGACATACATTTTGTGTCTCTGAAGAATAAGAAGTAGCAGCTCAGAATCAAAGGGAAGATTGGTTCTTTCATCTGCAATAGCCGAGGCGTCGGGGAGGAAGCAGACAGATTGCTTAAAGAAATGAAGTTTTTTGTTAGCTTCATATGGCACTATGACCCCTGCGAGATAATTTTAGAGATGAGAGTTAAAAATAAGAATATCCCATATGTTCATACATCTAGGCCTGAGATAGAGAAGTTCGCCAACCAGACAGAATGGGAGCCAAACACTCTGGTTGAGACAGAACAGCAGGACCCTTTGGTCACCATCTCACAGACGACTACAACTCGGGTTCCCAAAGAGAAAAGACCCAGGAAGGATACTTCAGCTTCCATCACTGAAGTATCGTCTGAAGAGTTCCAATTACACACCAAGATGCCAAAAACCAATCAGGCACCTAACACGACTGGTGAAAAGGGAATTCAATCCACTACAACTATGGAGGTTGATCGATTGCTCCTTAGTGCAAGCAGAAAACAAATCATGACTACAGTGTTGCCCAAGAAGCCTACAGATACTCCACCAGTCAGCCAACCGAGCAAAACAAGACCAAAATTGAGTATTTTTGAGAAGTATAATCTGATCAAAAAGAAAAATCAGTCGTTGACCAGCAACACGTATGCTCAGTTCTGGAAGCAAACATCAACTGCACAACATAGACTGTTGTCTGCATTCGACACTGAGAAGGGTAGAATGCACATGGTGTTTATTCAAGCACAGGTGCCAGACCCGAAAGTAATCATCGATTACAAAAGGGCAACATTCGAATTTCAGACTAAAGATGTGCATCTAGCTAATCAAATGGATCTGCACAAGAAAACTGGAGAAATAGTTTTCTCCACATTGGCAAATGCTTCTACTGTTGCCTCCAAGTTATAAGTATCTTTGAGCAATGTCTAGACACAGCTAAAGTTAGAAAAAATATCTTCATTTTCCAAGGATAACAGGATTAAGACGTTATAAGAACTGGTCCTCAAGATCATATATGATCCCTTGAATGTGAAAGCATTCGAGGAGATGCTCAAAAAGAAAAATTTTGATATAGCATCTATGAGGAAACAGTTGAAACTTCCACCAACAGAAAACTCACAGGCAAAGGAAATAGTTGAGACAGAAGGGGAAAATGATGAGATGCTTAAACTGATCATGGAGCAGAATGCACAGTTGAAGGAAATGGAAGAGGAATTGGAAAAAATAGTGAAAGAGAAGGAGCAATCAAAGCCCATGGAAGTCATTCCACTGAGTGCAGTTCCACTCACAGGAGTGAGCACAACATCTGTAGCAGAAATTCCCGTGGAAACCCCACTGACAGCTCTGGAGAAAACAGTTGAACTGGCTAAATCCATGGAAGATATGAATTTTCAAGAGACAGAGATTAGCATACTCAAAAAGGAGATTGAGAACCTTCAGGAACTCAAGTCTTCTTACCAAACCAACTACTCCAAGGAGAAACAAACATCAGACCAACTCAAACAGGAATTGCAACAGCTTCAGAAGCAAACAGTGGCAGGAAAAACACTTGCTGAGGTCAAAGAAAGTGTTTGGATGGATATCACCAAGTCCATGAATGAAATATGGCCGATGATACAAATCATGTTCGAGCAAAACGAGTTGGTGCAAAGAAGTTAACAGGCTATCAAGAAGATAAGAGCAGAACTAGGAGAGATGCCCACAAAAGTTGCTGAGATCATTAAATTTTTGAATTCCAAAACTAGAGAGGAGCTAGAGGATTTGAAGATTGAAGATAGGATAGAGACCATCCTTAAGTTCAAGAGGGTCATGACCAAGAGAGGACTGATGCTACAGCTGGAGGAAAATTTCCATACCATGGACACAGGAGTGCAAACATTTTTCAGCAAGATCGAAGCTCTGCAGAAAAAAGGCCTTCCTGGTTTGAGAGTTATAAATGACAAGTTAATGGTGCTTTCCTATTACAAAAAGAAACTAGCCGTTGTGGCTAAGGATAGCTCAAAATTCTCAGGAATACAAAGCAGTATCACGGGCAAGGCATTCTTAGATGCTTTACAGTTAGACATCAACATACAGGATGAGATCCGGTACATCTTCATCATCAACTTTTGCCAAGTACACAGAGATGGATGAAGTATACCGAAGATGGATGGAAAAACACTTGCTAAATTCAAAGAAAGTGTCTGGATGGATATTACCAAGTCCATGAATGAAATATGGTCGATGATACAAATCATGTTCGAGCAAAACGAGTTGGAGCAAAGAATTCAACAGGCTATCGAGAAGATAAGAGCAGAACTAGGAGAGATACATCTTCATCATCAAGCCAACTTTTGCCAAGTACACAAAGATGGATGAAGTATACCGAAGATTACTCAAAGTCATCGTTCTCAGTCACCTTCGACGGGAAGAGCTTTTCTATCTGATCGAGTATTCAATGAGGTGTCCAAGCCTAGTCATCTATCCAGTCAGACGAGGTCGTGCAGAGGCCTCACCAACGGTTCACCCTAGAAATCAGCATGAAGTTTCAACACATCATCAAATAGTTCCTAAATTTTTGTATCTTGTTAAGTTAGTTAGCTAAATTTAGATTTTCCACGTCCTAATCTTTAATGATAGGATCATATGTAATTTTGATTATAAATAATTCAAACTTTGAAGTGTCGAGGGTTGATCTTTACGCCCTGCAAGCTACAGGACTGTAAATTTATCAAGAGATCTTCCAGTAATACAAAGAGACGTTTTCACAAGATTCTCGTGTGTTATTCATTGGTGATGTTTTCTTTCCTATGTTGAATTTTCTTCTTGCTTCATTGTCATATTGTTTTCTAATATAATATTTTAAAAGTAACGTACATTGAAGGATTTATCTTTGTATACCCTATTTCAGACTTTGAAAGATTTTAATATTTATCTTTTGATATTACAGTGAAGAAATTCTTAAATGCTTCTTTACTTTAATTGATATTCTCATCTTTTCTGTTATCCATCACTTTACTGCTAAAGAATCCAACGAATGCATTATCTTTCCCTGTGAAAAGAATCTTTTTTTTTTGGTTTAGATTTCTATATTTATAATATAGACCCCATAGCCCAATGGATGCGTAAAACCATTTTCAGCCAACTTAACAAAAATAACAACAAACCAATCAATCTTATTTTTATTTAACTAGCCTAATATCTTAAATTTAAACATATCTAAATCATACAAAGAGATCCCTCTCTGAAACTGGTAGGGCTAGATTCCAGTTTCAAAGTAGTTGGATAAAGTTACCTCTTGTAAGTTTATTCTTTCCTGACAACCTCTAGGAATTTACAGGGCGTTAACAACAGGAATGGAATGAGATGAAAGTGACAAGTATGATCAAGAATTGTACGATGACCCCTCAAGGGACCCCCAATTGCACCCCTTCCCCAAAAGTTGGCCACTTACTAGGAAATCGATGACTCAATAAGGTGAAACAGGGTCAAAAGAATAATGTCCATGAAGGTGTTCTATAATCAAAAGCAGCTTCAATACAACATGCTTAAATGCCTTAAATATTAGGGTGATTACCTACCACAATACCTGACTTGTACCGCATGGAGCAATACCCATGCTCCTTCCATAATCTAATTGGTGTGGTGGATGTGTTGACGATCAATCCAAACTGTGGTGATAAAGCGATATTCCATATGTGAAATTGGACATTGCTAGTCATGTGGTCTCTCAACACTCCATATCTGCAACCAGAGGGCCTCAAGGCATCATTTCCTTATTTTTCCCAAAAAATGGGGATAAAATCTGGCTCCTACTTGGGGGCATGTGCTTGTTGTAGAGTGCATGAAAACTGCAGCATCTCCTGGTAGACATGTTCCTACATTAAAACCAAAAAATATAAAATCTATGGTGGTTCTATCACCCTTTGTTCATATATATCAAAACCAAAAATGAAACTAATCTAGAAAAGAAAATTTTAGCATTTTTAAAAAAAAATCTAAACTAAGCATGAAATCAATATGCAAGTAGAGAAAAGTGAAATATGAAATGCATATAAACTAATATGCGCAATCAAGATGCAAATACAAGGAAATAAATATGACTTGCCTACTTACCTGGGGACTGGGGCCTAAAGAAGTAAAGTGACTTGAACATAAGTTTGGAGAAGAGACCCATCCATTGGTAATGGAATCTTTCTCCCATCCAAAATTGTCAATCAATACTTGGAATATTTCTCAGACTTCTTCTTCACATTATAATGGAAAGGCCATGAGCTATAATCCTTATGGTCATACTTGGGATTTCCCTTATTTGTGTCCCACATGAGTGTAAGACTTCCTTCACTGTAATTTATGTAAGTTATATTCTCGATGTATGGATAAGAAAGAGGATATGTGTTAACTTCCCTTTTGATGGCTTCTTCGCATTCTTTATATTCTTTCTTCAAAATTTGGATAGACCCTAGCTTTTTCCCTTGGAACTTTGCAAGTTTTTATTTGTATTCATTT